>RJWK010043449.1:0-18749 GCA_004363435.1 Platanista minor
AAAGGAGCAGGCTCATTTATATTAATGTTCCATAAATGGCAGAGGGGATTCATGTCACTCTTTTTAATTATGTCCTTGGTAACAGTGCAGAGCACAGAGCAGAGGCTGAGAAAACACTCAAGGTAGAGTATTTGTTATAGTTGTTTTATTGTTAAATTGGTTTTGTTCTTCTGGTTAAATCTTGATCAAAAATCTGCAAGGTGGGCATTACTGGCCCCATTCTACAGATAAGAAAATCAAAGGAAGAGTAAGTGCCTGGCGTGGGGTTCCACCGTGGGTGAGTGGTGGGTCAGCTGACTCACATCACACCCTTTCCACTGTCCAGTACCTCCCACCTTGTCCCTGACCTCATACATGTACCAGCTCCGACACCTGCTTTTCTCTCTGCCTATTGATTCCGATGCTCTAGTCGGAGAGGAAAACCCACACACGTTAAAGCAAGTTCTAATATCCAGCACTCTGTGGATCATGAGTGCATCCTCTTTCTGGCCTGAGGAACCCTTGTGGATCACAAGGCCAACCTGGGTGCTTTGGCTGAAGTCACTTTGTTTGGAGAATAAGGGTGCGTGACAATGGAAGAGGCCAACTTGCACCGTAGGGGGAATGGTCCAGGAGGATTTGAACAAAAAAAGAGGCAGTCAGTGTTTTCTTTCTGGGGGACTTGCATAATTTAGGGATGAATGAGTCTATATAGAATGATGTATTCAGAAATAGGGTAATGTTATTACAGGTGAGACACTTTGAATCTGCATCAGTATGTACAGCTGTTGTAGGTTGAATTGTATTTTCCCAGATGCATATGCTGAAGTCCTAACCCTCAGTACCTCAGATTGTGACCTTATTTGGAAATAGGGTCACTAAAGATACAATTAGTTAAGACAAGGTGATTCAGATGCACCCTAATTCAATATGACTGGCATCCTTATAAAAAGGGGAAGTTTGGACACACAGACGTGCACAGAAGAAAGGCAATGTGGAGAGAAATAGCTAGAAGATGGTCATCTACCAGCCAAGGAGAGAGGCCTGGAACAGATCCCCCTTATCCCTCAGAAAGGGCCAATCCTGCTGACGTTGATTTTGGACATCTAGCCTCCAGAACTGGGAGACACATTTCTGTTGTTTAAACCACTGTTTGTGGTGCTTTGTTACAGCAGCCCTAGCAAACAAATACAGCAGCTATTACAGAAGAAAATTCCTAGTCTGATTTACCAAAACACCATACCTGTGCCAGGACTGACCAGCTATTCTGGCCAGAAAAAACCCTAGGGAGTAACCAGCCAAGGGAAATAGGGTTCCTATAACCCAGAGTTTGGGCTCGATGATCCAGGCACTCTGGTACAGTACTCCTCCGACCACAGCTATGAGCACAATGAGGAGGGCGCCTGTGATGGACCCAATCTGGAAGAAAGACACAAGCCACAATCGTGAGTCAACGCAAATCCACATATTCTTGTCAGAGAAGAAGCCTAAACATCTCTTTCTCTCTGGGAAAGTGAGAATAAGTGATCTTTCTGTGTAACCCTTGCCCGATGGCCGTGGTAGACCCACCAGAAACGCTGGTGCTTGTCCCATGGTTTAATTTTTAAGATTAACAGGACCAATTGAGAGTCCATACTCAGCCTGAAGAAAATGTTCTAGTTGCAAATTATCCTTGTCAGAGAGGAAGAAAACCCACTGCAGTAAGAACTAGAAGAGCTGGCTTCCGGATTCAAGTCCTCCTGCCTGCCTTCCTTAGGTCAAGCATGAAACCTCTCTGAGTCTTAGATTTTTCATCTGCAATTGAGGATGAAATCTTACCTGAGTCACATTTTATGATTGTTATGATCATGAGAAAATGGAGATAAAATTCTATAAAAGTTAAAAAGCCATGGGCAAACAAAACACTGTTATTGCTTTCTCCTTTTCACATTAAAAAAACATCGGAGATGTTAACATTTTTTTTTCTGGTCCAGAAAAACAAAGAACACCAAGTGGCTTATTTTGCCCCCCTGAGAAGTGGAATCTATCCATGTCTATATTTGTCTATATCATCTATATTGTCTCTCTCCATCAGGTGGCTAGAATATAGTTGGTAAAAGGGAATGAATTGTTACTAATTATGTATATCATCATTTATATATATAGTTATAAATTATTATTTTTTATGTATATATAAATGTGTATATAAAATCTACCAATTGCCAGGCACAGAACTGGCCATATAGATACAGGGATTAGGAAGATATGATTTCTCTTCTAAGACAGCTGTCTAGATATATTTTATAATACAAACCCACATAACAGAGATAAAAGCAAAGTGCTGTCAGTGTACAGAGTAGAATAAAACCAAGAGGTGAAGTTTGATTTGGGAATCTCAGAGGGTGGATAGAAACTTGCCCTGTGGTTGGGACAGGGATGGGTGTTCTAGAAGAGTGGGCTGCATGTCTAATAACTTTAAGACCCTCTAGAAGGGGCTTTATAGTACAGTGAGAAAAACCAGTTCAGTAGATGCAGAGACCCATCGCTGCAGTACACACTCTGTGGCACTCGACCATGCTGCCTCTGGCATGGGACACTTACCTTAAGTATGATCTTGGCTTTATGGGGCCATCTGTGATTAACAAACATTCCAATGGAAACAGGAACAACAAGAGCCACCAAAGATATACCTAAAGGTGACAGAGGGCAATTTGATCCACAGAATACAGCACAGGAAAGAGGAAAACAAAAGTAAGCAGCCCCAAAAAAGGGTTAGAATGTAGATCAGGCTCCCTTTTTAATACACTGAATAATTGAAAAAACCACCCCACCCCCAAACTCTGCTTCTTTACCTACTCCAGTAAATAATTCAGTATTACTGGTGGAAAATTGATAATATTGATGATATAAATCCTTTCCTTAAATCCTGGATTGATTTTTTTTAGAGTTCTTTATACTGCCAATCAATATCTTTTAGTTTCAATTTGTCAGGATCTTGGCTTATGTGGCCTCTTTCCTCATATTGGGATCTTTATATCCTAGGAAAAATACCTTTTCAAAGTATGTGTATGTTTGTGTGTGTGTGTGTGTGTGTGTGTGCATTCTTGGGGTGTACAAAGGTGATATTTAACATCTGTCTGTTACTTCACGGTAGTAAAAATAAAAGAAAAAAGTTCAAAATTCTCCAGGCATTCTGTGGCTAATGACTCCCAGTTAAGACTGACTTGGGTGATTCAAATCTGCAGCAGAGAAGTGAAAGAATAGGTTGGAAAAGCATGCTTTAAATTTTCCATGAGATAATATATTTGTTGACCTCTCAAGTAATTATAATTCGTTGCAGGAATGTGCTTAACCAGCCAGATAAAAGAGTCATACTTCAGTTTCTCTGTGTTAAATTTACTGCTGTTCTTGTGACATGTGGTTTTTTTCTCCATGTTATTTAACACTCATTTGTCCGATGGCTGCTTTTATATAATATGGCACCAAACAACTTCTAACTTCTCACAGGCTGTTTCTTTTTCAAACATCCTTTTAAAGTAGTAGGAGAAAGTGGAATTGAATAATGAAATTCTGAGAGTGGATGTTTGGTATTAGAGTAGATTGAACTAGGAGGACTGGGAAGTGGATTCTAGATTCCAGGGCTGTAAATATCAATTTAAAATAAATAAAATAGTGATGAAAACATAATGTCTTTGTAGCCTTGTGGCCCTCCTGGTGATATAGGGGTCTGCAATTACTTTTTCCCAGAAATTACTCAATGGGATTAAGTAATAGCTAAGCATACCGAGAGCAGGAAAAGAAAAAAAAAATTAGGGATGAAAGAGTAAGGAGAAACTGGTGGAATAAAGGAAATGAAAAAGTCACTGATGGATGTACTGGTCAGAGCCCCCAGAAAAATCCCCTTTGGGTATCCTTACATCCTGCTACTTTGGGAGGAGACTTCCTCCTCTGGGTGTCCAGACTAGTCCCTAAATGGATGTTTGTCGGCCTTAAAGGAAAGCCGTCTTGATACAAATTGGTTGCACTGCGTTCGCTTAAATCTGGTTGCCAATACTGTGATTGGAATGTGAGTGTGGTTAGGTTTTGGTAATGTATTTGTCATGTGTTGGATCTGTGCAAAGGCACCCCAGCCCGTGTTCGGCCCCTCTTTGCTGAGTCTTAATCTCTTGGGGGCAGCCCAAGACTACCAGATAAACGCACAAGCAGGACCAGTGGCCAAAGATAATGGCAGAATTGCATTTCGCCTCTTGAGCAGACAAGACAGGATAAAGATTTTCCGGGACTTGAAGTTGGCTGGAAAAGACACTCTGCTCTTCATCCCACCCAGAGTGTGTGACTCCCACCTGGAATTCTTTACTCTCCAGAGGCCTAGAGATTTGTGTTTCTTATTCCCTATGTGCCTGAGCTCTCTGTGGCAAATGCCTGTCCACTGAGGTGAGAGAGCATCGCTTACAGTTGCACTGTTCGAACCATAGCTTGGTCTTTAATCAAGTTTACACGGCAGGCACAGGAGGGAAGAAAGGGACAAAGAAAAAAGAAGAAAAGCGAGTGGGAAACAAAGTCACAGGGTAGATAGAACTTGGAGCCAGACAGACTCGGAGCTGAACCTTATTCGCAAACTGTGAGAACCATGTGAATCATTTAAGCCTCCCAGCTTCAGTTTCCTCGTTTGTGAAGTGGGTAGAATTATGTCTAATGCATGGTGCTGTTGGGAGAATCAGATGGGGAAGTGGATACACGGGTTGTGGTCCTAGACATGCAGGGGATGGAAGAGGTGGCATGGGAGCTTTCTGCAGTGTTTGCAGTGGTACCAGCTGCGCAAGCTGCCTCCCTCCTCCATCCAGATGTCACCATCTGAAGGGGCTCAGGGGGTGTTTATTGAATCATCAGAACGTGGTGAGCACCGTACGGAAACTGGGCCCAATAGGCCGGCCAACAGAGCAGAGTGGAGAGCAGGCCGAGGGTTATTTCCAGCTCCCTGGTCATCTTGGACAAATTAAACACATACCCCGAGCCTTACTTAATTGCCTCATTGAAAAGTATCGAAAACATCTTGTGAATTAATCAGGTTGTGTGTTTTCTACATTAAGAGGTAGCGAGAAGGTTAGGTTGGAAAAAGGACAAGGACAAAATGGTGAATAAGCAGAGTTAATACTTTTGTTTTTTCAAACTCTCATTTTAAAACTTTTTATCTTTTCCTCTTCATTTCTCTCTGCTTCTGTTTCTTTTTTCTTTTCTTTTTGCCCTTTATGCCTTGTAGGATGACCTTTTCCTCCTTTCAGGTACTAATGATTCACTTTCTCTTCCTTTCAAAATTTATTCACATTGAGGAAGATGCTATCAGTAATCCACACTGTAGTTAGAATTTCCCAATATTGCCATGGGACATTTTCCAGGAGGGAATGCCTCTCAAGAGGAGAATATTTTAAGGCTTAAATTTTTTTCTTAAACAACAAATAATATCGAATTAGAACTCCTCATTCAGCAGACACATTCTGTGAGAGGCTTACAGTGCACACCACCCAAGCCAACTGCATTCTTTTCCTTGAAGGAAGGTGTCCTCTCAGGGAGCAGACTGAGAGTTGAGCAGCATAAGGCACAGGCAGGTGGCTGTACAGGGTCACCCTAAAGCCTGCTTGCAAGAGATGACACCTGATAGGAAGGAGTTCCCTGGGGTCTGTAGCAGGACCACGTGAGGAGAAATCCCATACTGAACAAGGTGTGCCAAAAAGGACCACTTTTTTATAGGTGTGGGGAGGATGTCTAATGGCCATGGTAGGGACAGAGTTGAGTTTGTCTGAAAATATTGCAATACAGATTGTGCCCCATGAGTGCTCCAAAATTTGTTCTAACTCAGTTGTGTAGACGTGAAGCATGTTTTTATCACAGAAACAATTTTTCTTAGAAATGGAAGCCATCCAATCCAGCTTCCCATGTCAACAGGAATCCTGTTTACACACATCTTTCTGAGGCACCATTCAGTCTTTGCTCACATGTTCCCTTCCACAGGACCCCTGTACCTCTTTGAGGCAGCCCATCAGGGAGACACTGGTCTGCAAGGTCAGCCGAAAAAAGACTATTTAGCATGTCAAGTAGCTGGCCATTGGTACTGAGGTACTAGTTCACTCACATCTCATCTTTGATGACTGTGGTTCTAGTTGATGCCTGGTTTGGGTAGACCAGGAACTATCTTGTCCTGCCCTTGACCCCATGTTCCACCAATGACTTAATCTCCCACCAATATTTGTTCTCCCAGAAACAGGAAATAAAGCCCTTTGGGGCTGGGGGTGACCATCTGGGAGCTGAGTGGAGACAGAATTATAACTTGCACATTTGACTCCCAGGGCCTGGTACACAAGCTGGGCCAGTAGATCAACTTCTGAATCACGACGTGGTTCCCAGTGGAGGGTTATAAATAGTGTGTTTCTCATGGAACTCACTACTTATGTGTGGAGGGTTCTCATGGCCATTGCTTACCGGGTGCCCTATTTTGAAACCGTAAATAGAATGTTTTTTGTATTCGTTCAGTATGAGTGTTCTGGAGTGCCTTGGACCATTTGTGCCCTGGGATAAGGGAAGGACAGAGCCTCCTATGCATCGGCAGCCCCAGCCTCCTCAGGTCCACATGGCTGTGCATGGGGATCTATTCCATCAGCCCCCTTCCTGGTGATTTCAGTGGAGGACAAAACCAGTTCTCCCACGGTGTCAAGCTTTGGAATTCACGTTCGGCCAATCCTCATTCAAATGCAAGCGAGACTTGTCCTGAAATCCTAACTGGGCACAAACTACTGCTGGTGCAAGAAGTAAGGTCTAGCTGGGTCTGAGCCTGGCCTGAGGATCTACCCAGGGACAAGAAGAGGGGAGGAGGGCCGGGTTAAACAATCTGGTGGAGGAATGACTTACCTATTTTATCATAGGGAATTATGATTATCCCAGAGTCGACCCACATTTTGGTATAGATTAAGAGGCACAGCGGCATCATCCCCAGGGCAAGCAGCGTGGAGCATGTGGTCATGCTGATGCTGAAAGGAAACGGGCAGGGTGATAGAGCCACCTGGGTTTTCTACGGGAGAGGTTGTTTCATTTTTCAGTGCGTGATTAGAAAGTCCTGCCAAAGACCCTCCGCCAGCAGCACCATCCGGTCCGATGGACAGAAATACACACGTACCCTGATCTGTGCAGGACCACATCGGGGGCAAGAGGGTGAGATCTGTATTTCGTGTCTTCCTACTTTGTCTTGTGCCACCCTTCCCTCCCCATTGGTTCTCAAGGATCAGAGAAGATATTCTGTGACTGTATAAACTCATTGTTAAGCAAGGTACAAGGTGCTTGGACATGCCACCCTTTGAACCTCCAATCAGAGAACAGCAAACACATTTATACCCGCCAAGACATTAGGGGCTTTGCTGTGTCTGCTTGGGATGAGACGGGCCTCCGTGGCCCCTGGAGGAGAATGCACATCCCAGGGAGGAAGCCTCAGTGTCTTTCCTTAAAGTAGACAAATTATTCCCCTAATGCCCAAAGCTTGAGAGAAGGAGAGGAAGCTGACTTCAAAAACCAAGGAAAACATGCAAGCAGACAGGGTGGGCCTGTGTTTTAGTTCTGCTAAGAAATTTAGCAGATGGTGTTCAGCAGTACCAGGGTCTGGTAGTGCTCCTCCTGAAGCATCAGTGTTTGAGTGAGTGGACACGGTTGAATAAGTGGACTTTGGCTTTGGAGGTGGAGGGTATGGAATGATGCTATTTTTAGCACTACTGCAGCGGAGGGAGGAGAGGTTTTGGGTAGCGGGTCTTTTGGTCCCTGAAAAGTGCCCTGTGTATGGGGGCATATTCTCTTCCTGGGAAACAGAGCCCTTAAATGGCTGGGCCAGACACTGGCTGGCTTGGAAGCAGGTGAGACCACGTTTATGACTACGGGTAATTTACGTGACTTCCCTTTGCCAGTTTCCTTTTCTGTGATATGAAGAAATGTGAAATTAAGATCATAATCATCACTACCTCATAGGCTGTGAGGACTAAGGGACCCAATGAGTCCAGTACTTAGAATAATGCAAGGTGCTCATTAAAAGCCAGTTAACTCTAACCCTAACCCTAACCCTATCCAGCCATCGTGTGTGTGTGTGTGTGTGTGTGTGTGTGTGTGTGTGTGTGTGTGTTGTGTTTCAGCATAATACAGAATCAGGAAACTAGAGAGATTTTTCTGAAAGGCCCTTTCTCTAATAGGCATAGCACTGAGACTATCAGAGTAGTAAGTTCTTAAAGGAATTATATGTGGACTTCAAGGAAATATTAAGTTATTTACAACACCTGCCTCTCCTCCGGAAAAACAACCAAAAACCACAAGCCACCCTACACATTGCTAAGGAAAACAGCTGGAGGTGAGGACGTTCGTTTCATTGCATCTAACTAAACAGTTTTGACAAAATAAAGGATGGGGCAGTGTTTATCAGGGGGCTTACCTTGCGTAATAATAATTTTTTTTAAAACCAGAATGAAGTCGCTTAAGACATGTTTAAAGGATTTAGAAAAAAATGTTTGTCTTAGTAGAGCTAAAATTGTGTAACAATTACCAGTGCTGGGGATGTATGTAAAGCATTTCCAAGAAGTTCGATCTGTTATGGTGACACGTTAACTGAATTTAGATATGCAATAGGACGCTAAAGGCAGAGTTCCACACCAGAATAATGTTAATTTGTTACAAATAGTGCTTTGTCCTACTTATAAGTAAGATCCTGGAGTTTGATTTTCCCCTCTCTCTCTGCCTTTGCCATTCCCTTTTTCATCTTTTATTTAAAGAAATAAATTAAGATGGATTTAAAGTTATCCCCACAATAAAATTACTTTTATTCCAATGCATCCAATATGCTTTCCAGACTGGAGATGATGGGATTGGGGTGGAGAAGGGGGCAGTGTTCATTCCCTGCATCACAATGAAGAGAAAGCTGACCATTTTTTGTTTTAAACCATGAGAATAACATTTAGAAGGAAGTCTGTTTCTCCCCTTGTTTTTCTTTCAAATTTCCTTCTGAAACCTTCAATTATGACTCATTGCTAAGACAATTTATGAAGGTGTGTCCTGGCTTGAGTTTGGCAAGAATGGTTTCTTAAAGGCCATGAGAAGCGACAAAACAGGAGTTGGAGAAGGGAATGGTTTAGATTTAGTGGCCACCTTGACCATGAGGTGCTGCAGAGAGGCAAGAGAAAAGATGGCCAGAACCACTTAAAATGAGATGAAAACCAACTCAGATAAACGATTTTAAGGAACAATGTAGGAGAATAAATTAGCAAGGAAAAAAATCATTTCACATAAAAAATTTGAAGTTCTACAAAGAGCAAAGATGTCAACAATGGAAATACTATACCCTGCATTTATATTGGAATAAGAGAAAACATCAGAAAAAAATCTCTTGTTTTAAGTTCGTGCCTTAGTCCTAGTCATTGCCAGGGAGGATTTTTTTCCTTCTTTTTTCTTTTTGGAATTAAAAGAAAGCAATAAATGAGAAGTCAGTGAATGTTGAGGAATTTGGTGAAGTCAGTGATAAGGAATGCAAAGATTATAATCATATTAGAAATGAAACACCAAGTTTGAAAAATCAAAAGAAGTGTATACAGGTGGAGACATGATGATTGATAGAAATAGTGTTGAACAGAGGTTAAGAGTCTGGAGAGGGCTAAGTGAGTAGGTCTGGATTCCGATTCTGACTCTCATGTGTATTGACTATGACCTCTGTCAAGGATAGGAGCCTTAATTTTATCATCTATTAAATGCAGAAAATAATAGTACTAACCTCAGAAGATTAGTATGTGGATTAAAATACACCTAGAGGACTTATACTGTGAGTGGCCCCTAACAGTGTCCACTAAACGTTAGCTAGTAAATAAAAAGAAATGCTGCAGAGGAAAACAAAGCTTGGTTCCTCCGAGGGAAAATAAAGGGGAATTCAAATAGTGTTGGATTAATTCTTAGATAAGAGGGGAGGTGGACATTTGTGTCATTGAAACAGGAAGAACTGCTTTGAATTTGTGATAAGCCAGAGGGTCAGGGATTTTGAACAACTAAAATAACAGTGAACACAAAGTTGGAAGGTGAAAAATATAACAACATTTGGCGAAAGAACAAAGGTTGTAGTAGGAAAACTTAGAAACTCTTATATCTAGAAAATAAGCAAAGGGAGTGTAGACAGAGCATAGCAGTGAAGGAATTAGGGGAAACTGAAGAAAGGACGCGTAGGCAGGGATTCCCCAAAGAAGAAGTCAGAGAAAGGAAAATGGATTCCACGTATAAGCGATATCATATGATATTTGTCTTTCAGTGTCTGACTTACTTCACCCAGTATGACAATCTCTAGAAAGGATTCAAATGAACGTATTTACAAAACAGAAGTAGAGCCATGAAGGTAGAAAACAAACTTAGGGTTACCAGGGGTTAAGGGGTTGGGGAGGGATAAATTGGGAGATTGGGGCTGACATAGCCACACGAGTATATATAGAATAGATAACAAATAGGGACCTACTGTGTAGTCCAGGCAACTCCACTCAATACTCTGTATGGGAAAAGAATCCAAAAAAAAAAAAAAAAAGTGGATATATGTATATGTATAACTGATTCACTTTGCTGTACACCTGAAACTAACACAACATTGTAAAGCAGCTAGACTCCAACAAAAATTTTAAAAAATAAAGAAAGGAAAATAGGAAGGAAAATCCTTGTGTGGTGTGACCGAGGCCATTGCTAAAGAGAGGGAAGATTAAAAAATGGGGAGTCTTTGGGTATACAGCAGACACAGAGGGTGGAAGTCTCTGTGTTTCTTCCCCAAACTGTGGGCCACCAGCAAATTCACCTGAGAGCACCACCTTCATTTCTCCCTGAGACATTTTGTTCATAATGCGCCCATGGCAGTGCTAAACAGGTGAAAATACTTGTTTGCTGATCAGATTCCCACAACAACTTTCTAGGCTGGAGTGGTCTAAGAAGGAGCTGAAATATTACTTGCTGTATTACAATGAGCAAGGTTTGCTTTTTTTGCTATGTGTGTGTGTGTGTGTGTGTGTGTGTGTGTGTGTGTGTGTGTGTGTGTAAGTCACCAGAGACTGCAGAATGCAATGGTTTCCCAGGTTTTGGAAGAGATGACAGCGTGAAGGAGAGATGATTTGGTTTCTCCCAGGAACCACATCCAGGAAGTTAAAGCCATATGGAGTTGTTTTGCCGGTGTTATATGGTATCTGCTCAACTAGTGCAGATACCTGTTGGTATAAGCAGTCATATCTTGGCTGCCATTGCTAGAGTTCAAGTGGAAATGGAGACGGTAAAGTTCCAAGAGAACAGAGTCAGAAATATAAAGGGTAGATAGAATTGTATCTACATAAATGATCATGAGACTTTAGTTATCCACTGCTCACTCCAGAAGAATAAAAAGTGTTGGAAAACTGTTTCCCAATAGCTGAGGTGTTACTTTCTTAATTTGCTCTGAAGAAATATTTCTACAGTTTTTCCTCTAACATATGCAATGCATAATGTCATCATCTTCCTAGTGGCATAGTTTAACGTCCTTTCAGTGATCATGGGTTATCATTATTACTTGTTCCACTAAAATGTGGTGATGTCTTCTGGGTGATATGCTTTCAGAGCTGTTTGTCCCTAAAATAGTGATGCAGAGCTGCTGTGTTTTCTGACTTAGCTTCTTTGCTTTGGAGGCCTTTTGATCTTTTCATTTGCAGTCAGGCTTTTGGGGCCACTGGCTGCTGTGGGACACAGGCCTGCCTGCCCCTTCTAACAACTTGCTCCACCCCACTTCTTGTTTTTCATCCTCTGTGCTGGGAAAAAGTTTTAGAGCTTTACAATTGGGAGAGTAAGTGGGTCCTGTGTGAGGAATGTCTATGAGATGAAGTATGATTCACTTTGGGTGTACAGACTCTTCCACTGGGTCTTGTTTGAGTTCCGGATAGGTGAAGTTGCTAGAGAGGTGATGACTGCACTGGATGTGTGCTGGTGTTGTTCACAAGACAAGGGAGATCTGTGGAGTGCACACTTTCTAGAATGAAAATGAACAATTTTCAATGCCACATGTCCCATTATAGGACTTGCTGAAGGATTCATCTATACTGATTCAGCTGGGGGTTTTCCACCAAGGTTTCAAATTCTAATTCTGGTTCTTATTTCTTAATATTTTTATTTCTTACAGGAATTGTTATGCGAGGGAGATAAGATTACATAATCATCTCCTGTTTCCAGAGAAATAAGATTTCCTTAAAACCACAGGAAAGTGTAACTTAGAGTTTTTAGGTTAGGTTTTTACAGTTTCAGCCCCCAGAAGGGAATCTGCTCCAGTAGCTGCTCAACTCAGCATCACACACACTTTTCTGTCTTACAGAATGATGACACGTGTGGCATTTCGTGGAGGTACAAGACTTTTCTGTTTTGCTAAAAAGTTACAAATATTATGTAAAAGCTGTCTGGTGGCAAAATCCTGTATTCAATTCAGTTCACTCCCCTCAACTTGCCTGTAGAATTCTCACCTCTGTGCCTTCATCCAGGTCACACCAAGTTGAAACCGAACAAGGCCTTATCACTATAGGGTGGTTCACAGATTAACTAAACCTGAAGAGCATTTGCCATCCTTTGCTCCTCACAAGACTTTCCTTAGAAAAAAAATCTATTGCAAGGAAGAGATGGTATTTTCTTATGTGAGAGAGATGTCACGTGAAGGTATATCGTTTATATGGCTTTTCTAAAGCTTCTGGAGAAATCCTCACCAGCCGGGCTCAGGTGGCAGGCTTCCAGTTGCCCACTAGGCACTGGATCAACCTGGAATCCAGTCTGACATTTTGCTCTGGTTACATTTCTACACATGAGCTTCTTGCTTCTGAGTGTTATAACGTGATGCACAGAGCCCATTTCCTACTGTACAGTATTTAATAAGCACTCGTTACACTGACACCTGGCTGGTTTGCAGAAAGGCATACCTTTACCTTTCACAGGAAATGAGGAATGGTGAGGGAAGGAAAAAGACATTTGTCTATTCAGCTTTCAGCATTATAATTCTTGGTGTCCTTGCATTACTGCTTTGTCTTATTCCTATTAGTTTTTTTTTTTTTCTTTTCCAGTGCTAGTTCAGACTGGCACATGATGAATTGGGCAAACATTGCAATTTAGATTACTCTGTGGGAAGCAGAGAAACCATTTTCTGTTTATTTTATAGGAAGGTAAGCATAATTTTTAAAAAGCTGTTCTAGTGGTTTTCTTTTTTCTTTTCTTTTCTTTTTTTTTTTTTGTTTAATGCCAGTAGAAGTGAAGCAAATGTACAAAATCTTTCTTACACCTTATACCAAAAAAAAGCTTTCCAAAAAACTGGCTGTGCTTGGCCATTGTCTCATCCTAGGGTCTAACTTTTAATGAACAATTTAGTTTCACGATTGCATTCAAAGCTCCTCATCACCACAAAGTGTTTTTTTTTTTTTTTTTTTTTTTTTTTTTTTTTTTTTTTTTTTTTTTTTTTTTTTTTTTTTTTTTTTTTTTTTTTTTTTTTTTTTTTTTTTTTTTTTTTTTTTTTTTTTTTTTTTTTTTTTTTTTTTTTTTTCTGATACCAACAGGGAAAACTTTCTCAGCTGCAGCTTGTGGCTTGGAAAGGATTTCTTTTTTGAAAAACTTTGACTCTTTTCCCAAAGAGAAACAGCAATTATACAACTCCTTGTTAACTGAGTTAGATTTTAAAACACAAACAACAAAATAGAACCCCTAAATTCGCAGAGCTAAGCAGCTGCATAAGAAGGCGAGTCAAGGCATTTTGTCTCCTGTTTCAATTCTTAGTTGGACCCTAGATCAATGGCAGATCAGATGGACATTCACAATGCCATAGGCTTCTGAGAAGATTAATTCAATGTGATTGTGGTACTGGGGGGTTTAGATATCTTACCTCAGGTCCATGTCGCCATCAGCCCAATAAGCCAAGATGTTGGAGGTGGTTCCTCCCGGACAGCATCCCATGATGAGCACCACTATAGCTTGGATGGGGAGGATGTCAAAGGTCACTGAGAGGACGAATCCTGTGAGGGGCATGATTCCAAACTGACAGAGGAAGCCAACACATATGCCCCATGGCCGCTTTATGTGTCCTAGGAATTTCTTGATTTCCACATTGCATCCCATGGAGAACATCACCAGAGACAATAGGATGGTTAAGACCGTGCTCAGGACCACACTTAGAGTGGCGTTGAAATCGTCCTCTGGCACCACACAGGACGCACCATCGCAAACTGTTGCATTGGCCAAACACACCGTTGAATTATTCATTGCTGGCTTTTCTGCTCAAATGCTCACAGAAGTCCACAGAAGCGCTCGTCCTCTGCTCCTCACTAGATAAGTACTGTCTACTTCAACTGTGTCAAACTTTTAAACCCTTTTTAAACATGTCACCTGGTGTCTCCTTCAAAAGCCACCTCAGAGAGGCAATAAAAAACAATAAATGCTAGTATGTCAGTTTCGAGAGGTAACCTTACAACACAGCACATATTATGAATCATAAAAGTCCTGCCAAATTATTGGTCCAGACAGAGAATTCTAATTAATCATTTATTGACATGATAATGAACTGTGCCATATAAAAAGATCTGTGTTAATGTTTAATGCTGGGAAGCTTTGTTCAATGATCTCAGTTAAATGACGCTTAAAATCAACTCAGACTAATACAGAACATTGTAGGGGTTAAGCCGCAGGAAAGCATCTCCTTGCAATGGGGGCGACTGGGTCCTGAGAAGTCCAGTGCCTTGTGACAAATCAAATTCCGATTAGCATCAGACTCTGAGCTGGAACCCAGACCATCAATTTCCTCCCCTACTAGTTTTCCTACTGTATTATTCTGTCTGTGGGTATTTGTCTATATGTGCATAAAGAATATTTACGTTTGAGAAACTTGTAGGGTCTTGATGCAAACCTATGGGAGAGTAACATGCAGGAGGGTAGGATGTTTTCTGTTCTGTCTGGTGGGAAGGTGGCCAGGAAAGCCCCCATCAGTTACTTACACACACAATTATGTATGTGTTGCCATGGTAACAAAGTGCTTCATAGCAAGAGACAATACAATTATTTGGAGGGATGAACCTCAGAGGAGTAGGTCAAAGTGATGGGAGCTCTTTGTGCTTGATGTCAGGAATGGAAATTAGAAATATTTTTTTGGGGGGGAATCTGAGGTTCCAAGGGAGGTTGATTTCTGTGCATGTCAAATGGTCAAATTTATTATGAGCAGAAAGCTGTCCTCAGCATATAGGGAAGATAAAAAAGAAGTAGAGGAGAGATTCTTCCTATTCTTAGGAGTTTATAAACCAGTTTTTGGGTCAGGATGCGGCATAAGAATAAAATTGAATATTTGGATCGTGATTCACAATTTATAGGACAAATTCTAATTTATTATTCAATTTAATCACCTTAAATAGGGTTAGCATCCCCATTTTACAGATGAGGACTTGAGAGTCTAGGAAATGAAGTGCTTTATTCAAGGTTACCCAGCAGATAACTGGAAATACTGAAACTCAGTTTGACTTGGAGGCGATTGAGAGAAATACCTTAGAAAGGATCTTCTCCAAACTCAGCGTGCTCACAATTCCCGGGTGGGTCTTGTTAGAATGCAGATTCTGAATCTGGAAGTCTGGGGTGGGCCTCAGGCGTCCGCATTTCTGACAAGCTCACAGTTCACGGTGATGATGCTGATCCAGGGACCACACTGGTCTCAGAATACTGACATCAGGGTGACCCTAACTGCACCCAAGCTGGTAAAAATTGAATTTACTAGTCACTTACTTACTGAAAACAGCGTTTACAGAGCAACTTGATGCGTGAAATTAAACTTTTCCATGACTTGAATGAACATGAGCTATGGGCAGCAGGGGGTCCACCAAGCAAAGGAGCCAACTGAGTCAAAAGCCTCAGCCCCTGGGGTCCCTGACGATGGCCTCTTTATCTTGGATTGAGCTGCTGGGAAAACCTTGAGCCCCGTCCTCAAAGGGTGACAGTGACTCACGCTCACTGCGGGCGCAGTCCCCTGTCCCAGGAGCACTCTTCATCAGCTACCTTCCCCACATGGGTGGGCTGCCATCAGCTCTGCCTGGCTGCTTGCCAGGTCCTGGAGATCCTCTGTCTCTCCCATCACCCTTCCCACTCCCACAGCTAAATGATTAGCTAGCTCACTCCCATCAGGGCTCCCTTCCCACTCCTAGGCGTGGAATGACTTGGCCCTGCCCTGCTGGCTGGCTCCAAGCATCTCCTGATCTCTGACCCACTTCTCGGCTCACGAGCCAGCCAGCCAAGGGCGCATGAGCTGAACGCGCCCCCTGCCGCTGCACCTTGGCACCTGCTGTGCTGGCTCTTCTCCAGCCAAGCTGGGCGGCGGTGAGGGGCAGCCTGGTGCAGAGTTGCAGAATCATGCACTTGACACATACATACCCAGGCTCCGTCAGCTTTCCAAGCAGCTGCCCTTCTCTGACCTCCAGCATCACCCGATAGTCTGAAAGCTAGCCCAGGCTCTGCCCGCAAAGAGTCTCTTTTACTTCACTGGGTCTGGTCTGGAAAGGGAAATTGGGATCCTGTCGGGTGGGGTGAAGGATTCGGATTTTTCCCGGGAGGGTCTTCATGTTCTGGCCCTGCCTGGAGTTGCCAGGTGAAAGCCTACTGAGCCTCTGGTCCGCAGGAGAGAAAGCGAAGGCAGAGAGAGAGGGTAGGATCAGAACAAAGCTCTTCTCAAATTTCAGACGACTTGCTAAGGAGATTTGAGGCTCCCAGGGGCAGAATGCTTTGCATATAGACAACTTGCAAATGAGCAGTCTGTATGACTAGACAGAGTGCTACAGTTCTGGTTAAAAAAAAATGTGCCAATACATTTCTAATTTTCACATTGTTTTTACATAAATTTGCACATTAAGGCTCGAGAGGCCTTCTATTCAAGTATTGGGGAGATTCACAATGAATTAATACCCTGAACTTCATCTGCATTCAAATTCAGGCATCAGACCAGGATGAACAGGAAAGATCTAAATATGAAAAAAAAATCATTTGCTTTAATTACAACACAGAATCAGGGAACAGATGCACACCTGAGTGGGCCATCAGGAGGCTGGGGCTTGATTTCCATTGTCATCTTTTTCAGTCTTTTCTGCTCAGTTTCTTCATGCCCTGGGCTCAGTTATAGGCAGTCTTCAAGAAACCAGCAGCAGATTTCTGTTCCTAGCTCCCTGGGTGGAGAAGCCAAGGGTTGTGAGTCAACTCGACAGCTCAGGCTTCCCTCTGGTTCTGGTGTATCACTCTGGAGAAATGAGGATTTAATAGCTTTTCAAGGTGTTGGCTCTGAAGTTCATACGATAAAAGATGAGCTTTCTATTTTCTATTGTGTTTCATCACGGATGGCTCTATTCAGACCAACAGTCTTTTGGGACTTGAGAGATTCCGGAGAACTGTTTTCTCTGACTGAAATGACCTTCCTCTCTCCTTTCTCTCATCCTTTCGTGGAACCTGCAAGTCCACAATTAGAGTTATTATTTGGAGTCTCCAAGGACCCTCTTTGAGGCAAAAATACCCTGGGGAGAATAGCCCATGAATGACTAGCTGTCCGTGCACCTGAGTTGCATTAAAGGAAAAAAACAGTAAAGTATTGGTGAGAGGAAAGTAGTATGAAGAGTTTAGAATTTACTGAATGTGGAAGACACTGGACTTGGAATCAGAAGATCTGAGTTCTATGTCTTCTTCTGTGGGAAACACTGGCCAACTCTTAAGGCTTTTATGAATGAATGTGAAACCTTATTAAAAGTCTGGAGGAGGTGCAGCCATTTTCAAAAACGAATGAAGCTAAATTATACACATGGGCTCTGACCCAGTCATTCCAGTCCCAGGTAAAGACCTAAACAGATGCATAAATTGAGTTCCTTGAAAGACATGAACTAGAATGTTCATGGTAGCCTTATTCATAATAGCTCCAAACTGGAAACTATTCAAAAGTCCATCAGGAGTAGAATGGGTACATAAATTGTGATCTATTCACACAATGTAAATTTATACATCAATTAGGGTTGATGATCTACCATGACAAGGTTAATGTTGAGTGAAAGAGACCAGACTCACAAGAGCCCCCAAAAAAACAGGGAGCGCTAATCTATGGTGTTAGAGGTCGGGATGGTATTACCCTTGGATGCAGGAGAAAAGAGACTGAAGAGGTCAGAAGTATGCCATACTTCAACAGGAAGTTAAAAATAACAATGCTTCTGTCCTGGTAGAAACAGCCTGGGAGGAGATCTATGTCCTGTCCTAAGGAAGTCAAGTGACAGAAGATAACACTAGACTTGAGATGATTTTGTGCGAGAATAAAGCAGGGGGTAGAAGTAGGGGGTTTGGGGAGGATAAAGATTAGGAGGGAGGTAGGGAGATGGATATTTTGCTGTTACCATTTAACAAGGATTGGTTCTATTAACCATCCTATGGTTACTAACTAACTAACTATGGCTCAGTAATTTTGTGGTGATCAAGTAAACATTTTCTAAATGTCTAAAAACATTAATCTCTGTGAATCTTTAATAAAGTACTTTTGGGCTAATCAATTCTAGATAAACCTCCAAGCAAATCCTCTTTATAGAAGGCAATGCTTCTGTCCTTTTTGCTTTCTCAGTGACCCATAATATTAAAAAAAAATTATTTTATTGAAGTTTAGTTGATTTACAATGTTGTGCTAGTTTTCGGTGTACAGCACAGTGATTCAGTTATACACACACACACATATATGTGTATATATATATATATATATATATATATATATA
>RJWK010043450.1:0-18755 GCA_004363435.1 Platanista minor
GGGCCTGCATTCCGAAGGCAAATCAGAAGTGGTTTGGGGATTCTCCTCTCTGGTGTTTTATATAAGCCTTAGTCAGACGACTGATTCCTAACTGCTTTCCCTCGAGCCACGATCTGGGGTTGGATGGGAGGGGTGCATATTCTAGAGCAAATCATGATCATATTGTCTTTCCCTCACACCCTGAGCCCACTGGGAACTTTCTTTTTCTTCCAGGTGAAATCAGGTAAAAATGAACAGTGAGGGCTGCTTTGAAGGGAAAAGGAATTCACACTTGTGGATCTACCTCCTCCCCTGCTGGCTGCCTCTCCGAGTTACTGCCCTTGACACCTTTCTTTTGAAAACCAGTACAAAGCTTGTCAGCCTCCAGGCAGTACTCATCCCTAACCCATAAGGAGTTACACCCTGTCTGTCTGCAAGGAATATTAAAACAACTACTGCCCCCTGCATCTTCTCACTTTGATTGATTAAATCCCCTTACAACTAAGCTTTTGCGTTGAGCTGCTCTTTTTGTTAGAGTCCTGGTGTAAGAGTGTCATGGCTAAATTTGTTGCCTGTTGGTAATTTGGGGCTTTGTTAACGGTGCACTAATTCCTGAATGTTAGGTACATCTGGTATTCAGATGAAGTATGGCATGCATTCCAAAGGCAAGAAAGTTCCCTAATTCCTGAACTGTAGACCAGCTTTTATGAGCATCTGAAAGAATGTGAAGAAAAGCATGGTACTTACTGCCTCTTAACCAGTTTTTCAGGATGCCACATTCTAAAACAACTCTTCGAAAATATTGCTCTGTATACGAAGCTTGGACTCCTTCAGAACTGCTTTTGTTGTAAGCATAAATGTTTAAAGGAATTTATTATTAATAATAGTATTAGCTACTTTTGGAGTGCTTACTGCTTGCCAGGCAGCGTGTTAAGCACTTTGTGAACATTGGCTCATTTATCCTCATAAGTACGCTGGGAGGTGGCTATTATGCTTCCCTGTGTGTAGCTGAGGAAACTGAGGCTCAGGGCGATTAGGTCATTTGTCCAGGGTCATACAGATAGTAAGCAGCAGAGGAGGGATTTCTACCCAGGTCCGATCAATTTGAAACTTAGTTCTTGGCAGGTTTGCCCTATTATCACGGTTTTTTCCTCCCAAAATGGAAAGATTTTTTTTTTCCTATAATTACAGAATTAATAAAATTTCATGTTTTTTTTTTTTTTTAAAAAGCACAGGGCAGGGCTTCCCTGGTGGCGCAGTGGTTGAGAGTCCGCCTGCCGATGCAGGGGATGCGGGTTCGTGCCCCGGTCCGGGAAGATCCCACGTGCTACGGAGCAGCTGGGCCCGTGAGCCGTGGCCACTGAGCTTGCGCTCCAGAGCCTGTGCTCCGCGACGGGAGAGGCCCACGTACCGCAAAAAAAAAAACAAAAAAAGCACAGGGCAGCAGAGTATAAATAAGAAAATAAAAAATCACCTCTAATTCTACCACCTAGAGAACCATTATTAACATCTTGATAAATATTCTTCCATACTTTTGCCTTAGGTGTTTCCGTGCATGTACACATATCTATTTTAATATTAAAATAGGAGTCACATTGTTTTTATTATCTGCTTCCCCCCATCCCCCCGCCGCCACCACCACTACCACACCCCAGACTTCTTTTGGAGAGCCTTTCCACGTTATCACAGTAGTTCTGCATCGTCATTTTTAATGCCTATGTAGCATTCCATTGTATGGCTATACTTTAATCAACCCCTTACGGATGGTCAGAGTGATTTTTAATAGACAAATACTGGCATCTGTTATGACCTGGGCTAAAAACTATTTAAAACCTTTGGATGAAAATTATGATTTTTTTCAGTCTTCCAAAAAAATTATTTAGACGTGGTAGTGTGTATCTTGAATTTCAAACATAGTTTTAACTCTTGTAAGTAATATTTCCAGATTCTTAACAGAATGTGAATCACTTTTTAGGAGCTGTTGGACAAGTACCTTATTCCCAATGCTACACAACCAGAAAGTAAGGTGTTCTACTTGAAAATGAAAGGCGATTATTTTAGATATCTTTCTGAGGTGGCATCTGGAGACAGTAAACAAAGTAAGTAACTTTTTTTTTTTTTTTTAAGAAATTTGACCAATAAGGGAGCCAGTCTTCATAATAATTTTAAGTTTTTGCTTTGTTTGTAGTCAGAATTTAAAGGACCACAGCATTGTGCTGACCAGTGTTAAACAGGGTCATGGGAGTTGACAAATGTATCTAAGGGGCAAGTATGGTGTGGTGCAGTAGTGCATTTAAAGAGATCTTTATTTTAAGGATTATTTGGTAGCTCTCTTTTAGAGGTGAAACTTTAAAATGTTTGGTAGAACGAAACCACCATAGTAAATAGAGATGCATTTCTTTTGTCATATACATGCATTAGTGTAATGGTGACAATTATAGCTATGCTTTATTCAGTGCCTCCTGTGTGTCTCATTTATCCCTCACACAATGCTAGGAGTGTTAGGTGGGAGTCTGTCCTTCTTTTCTGATAAGGAAACCAAGGCTCACAGAGGTTTTCACTTAGTCCAAACCACACACTTAATGAATTAGAGTTGGGGATTCCAGCTTTGAGTCTGACTCTGAAGTCCATGATTTTTCCATCAGAGCTCATTGTTTTCCATGTTCTGTCTTGTTCAGGGTTATTTCTGTATTTCCTAACTGCTCTTGTAGACTTTGTCATCATGGTCTTTGTTTTTCCTCAAAGCATTTAATATGGTACTTGCATTAGAGTACACATTTAACAAAGGATTGTTAATCGAATGGTAGAGACACTGACCCTCGTTTGATAGCGAATGTGCTCCAGCCCATTTTGGTAAAATAATTTGATAGTAGATCCAGCATATGATGCAATCTGTGAAAGACCCAGCCTTTCATATTTTTTATCTTTCTTATAGCCACTGTGTCAAACTCCCAGCAGGCTTACCAGGAAGCATTTGAAATCAGTAAGAAAGAAATGCAGCCTACACACCCAATTCGACTGGGCCTGGCACTTAATTTCTCCGTCTTTTACTATGAGATTCTAAACTCTCCTGAAAAGGCTTGCAGCCTGGCAAAAACGGTGAGAAAGACCCTCTGTGGTTTCTCTTTTTTTTTTTGGCAGAATTTTTTTTTTTTTTAATTTAAATTTATTTTTTATTGGGGTATAGTTGTTTTACATTGTTGTGCCCTCTGTGGTTTCTGATCATAGTAAAACTGCTTGTGCTTTTTGGTACCTTTCTTTGATTACCTGAACATAACTCACTGTCTTGGACTTTTGTGAAGATTTTTCCAGGGGTAGGAGTATATATCTTTTATGGAATAAATACACACCTTTTACTTCTTGACTTCTCAGTGCCTTCTGCTGATTTTTGTTTGTGTTGTTTGATTACTCTTTTGGGGCTGGGGGTGGTTGTGGACAATCCAGGGAGAAGGTAGTTAGTTGTTTTTGTCACGCTTTGGACCGTAGGCCTCCACTGTATTGTACATTGTCATCCTTGTACCAAGATTGGAGGTTATGGCTTGTAAAGGAAGGAAATCAGATCTTGTTTTCTTTGTTAACTGAATTACCTCCTGTCTTCTTTTGGTAACCCAGCTGCCTTTTCTACATATTTTTGTAGTCTTTCAATATGCACACTCTTTTAAAAATTTTTAGTTGGTAAAACTGTGTGAAATGAATGCTCAAAGTTCCATCACTTAATTGAATCAGATTTAGTGGTGTGAACTTCTGTTCTCCGTTTATCCCTTGTATCCAGACCTTTTGAGTTTCAGCTCAAAGAAGAAGGGTGGATTACTAGAAACGTCTTTGGTAATTGAAAAATCATGTGAGTTTGCTTAGAATGAGTGTGCTGGGTTAACAGTAATACCTGTTGACTTAATAGGTTAAGGTCATATCTAGGAATTTTTGTCATTTTTGGTTGACGCTTGATAAACCAGCATCATGTGTTTGCTGACATAACTAGCAAACAAGGTAACAATGACCTGGGTTCCCCCAAAGTACCATACAGAAAGAGAAATGATAGTCACTTGTTAGCAGAAAAACATTGGGCTAAACTAGTGCCAAGGAACCTGTGACTTCTTTGCTGAAGGCTCTTTGTTTTAGGCATTTGATGAAGCGATTGCTGAATTGGACACACTGAATGAAGAGTCTTACAAAGACAGCACCCTGATCATGCAGTTGCTTAGGGACAATCTCACTGTAAGTACTGCTGATTCCATGAGTGCTTCTGGAGGGCTTATAGCTTATTCCTGTTCCTCTACCTCGTAATTCACTCTTGCCTAAGACTCAAGAGGGGATTTGTACCCTGTAAGTGTAGTTAAGTTTTTAAATTGGTTATAAATGCCTACTGAAGTTTTGATCTTTGCCATCACTGTCTGCAGTAATACAGGAAGAATTTTAAACAGTTGAATGAGATGAGATGATAACACACTGGGCCACCTCCCTGAGGAAGCTTTTAGTAACCCTACTTTGTTTATAGCTCTGTTTTTCTTTTGCAGCTGTGGACGTCGGAAAACCAGGGAGACGAAGGAGATGCTGGGGAGGGAGAGAACTAATGTCTGTTGTGCTTCGTGATCTCTTCAGTGTCACTCTGTACCCTCCACGTATATCCCTTTGTGCGATAAAAAAAAAAAAAAAAAAAAAGTACGTCGACTTTCAGTTTTTCACAGCCTCAGCCTAGCAAAAATGGTCCATGGGATAAGCAGCTGGTATTTGTATCTAAAACTCAGATTGGTCACATAAATGCCACGGCATTCTGAAGTTTTGATTTTGATGAACATTGACAGGATTACTGTGTGCTTAATTTTTTTAAAAAAACTGAACACTGTGATTATGGGGGTTTGTAATTTAGCAGAACTCTTACTGGTAGAAAACAAAATAGACCTGAATTATGTGTAGCTTTTCGGAAAGTTTAATTCAATTCAAAACGGTCACTGAAACCCAGTTCCATTGTAAAGTTGTACAGAAAGTTATAGAGATTATATTGTGACACTGGGACTTGGAGTGAGACACCTCTAGTTCGGCATTCGAGTTTCATGGTAATTCACAGTGATTCTGCCTGTTCTGTTCAGGGCTTGTAGACACGTGACCCGTTGGGGCTGTTGCCACTCAAAGGTTCATGACTGCGGATGGCCACAGTGTCTTCCTCTGAGGATAGTCGAAGCCAGACATTAACATTCTTGGGGGCAGATAACTGGCTTATGACACCATGCAGAGGTCCAGTGCTCACAGACCACACGTGATTCCAGCCCCTTTCCTACAGCAGCATGTTACTGATTGGCAACTTGTGCTTCCATAGTGGAATCTGTTTTCCCTGTAACCACGAGCTCAAGAAGGGGGAAAAAAAAAGCCGTGTATCTCATGAATGGCCTTATCTGTTTCCTGGGTAACATCTTTAAGAATAATGTTCTGCAGAGATTGCCTTTCACTTGAGGAGTAAGTACTCAGTCTTTGGGTTCTTCCTGGCTCGGGGCTTTAAAATTTTGAAATCTAAACATTCTCTCCCACTGACTGTCCTTTCTGACCATTGACCTTGGTTTTCTCTTCTCTCTCTCAGTTTCTGTCCTTCAGCTTCCTTACGTTGTTTTCCTTGTGCATTCTCTTTCTCTTTGCCTTTTGCTCACGGTTTAGTACTAGAGGAGCAGGGACGGGGGGCCTGGAGGGGGTGAGGGATGTTGATGAGCACGTCGGTGAGCCAGCCTCGCTTCAGAGAGTTGAAGAGAGCTTCCCGCATCTCAGCTCTGTCTTCTTCCAGTTCTCAGAACGGTGGTTGCTCTTCAGTCACACCAAGATCTGACTCAAAAACGTATTTTTAAATATCCATGGTTTCTCCTTATATTGCAGCCAGCCTTGATGATGCTTGTTAGCACCTGTCACCAGCTCTCCCAAGCGTACCCATCCTGTCAAGTTCACAGACACGTTTCAACAAGACCCTGTAATGCAGGGAAGTTGTATGAACACTGCGATGGGGAGAGTTGGGAATAGCCAGGCCTACCAGTCTTACAGTATCCCCCCCCCCCTCCCCTGAACATTCCCCATAGCCGTAGTGTCCATCTGTTTGTCCACCTGCTGAAATGAGAAACATTCATGCACTGATTTCAAACAAACCAAAAGGAAAAAAAAGAAAAAAAAAATCCCTCTCTAGCTGAACAAAAGTGTGCAGTTAATACTTGGCGCTTGAAAACGCAGTAGTGAATGTGGAACGAGCCTGTCTGTATATCTGGTAGCTCTCTCTTGCTTTGTTTTTCCTCACCAGTATTCTGCCTCACGTTTGCTTCTGTGATGGTTATATTGCCTAGCAAGCACACCTGTGGTTGTGAAAATAGTATAGCAAAAAGAAAAAACCCCGGTTATTGATGTACTCGATTTGTGTATGTCTTTGAAACAGTTCTAGCTTCCACCTTACACGGAATAATCAAGAAAAGTGTAAAAACTCAAAAGTGAAATAAAAAATTTTATCAGTTAGTTGGCCTGTGCACTGATGTGTGGCGCCGCCTGTATCACCACCAGACCTAGCTAACTGTTCTGATCGCACTTATTTAGGGCTCTACTCTTTAAAAGGAGGGAGCAGCTTCATTTCATCCTTTAGAACCAGAAGTTGAGGGCCTGGGAAGAAATTGCCGTGAATTAACACAGAGCCTGTCCACCTTCCACAACAAACCATCCAGGTGTTAGGTCCTCTCTGTGGCTTCTAAGACTTGATAATGGACTGTTAACTTAGCATCCCACTCACACAGCACCACCACCACGTCCTCTCTTTTAAACAACTCTGAGATGTAACCAAGCCAGTGAGAGATGGTAGCGTTAAGTCCTGGTCATCTCCAAGGTTATACAAGTCTCTCGCCTGTCCTAACACTGTCTAAGCTAGCCCGTGGCACCGAGTTTCCTCATGGGATTTGCCCCCATCTAAAAGCATCCACATTGGGAATTCCCTGGTCCTCCAGGGGTTAGGACTTGGCGCTTTCACTCACAGGGCCCAGGTTCGATCCCTGGTCAGGGAGTTAAGATCCTGCCAGCCACAGGGTGCAGCCAAAAAAAAAAAAAAAACCCCAAATAAAAACGTCCACATTCCCACAAGGATCGGGGAGGGGGTCATGACAGGGAGGTATTTAAGCCCCAGATTAGAATTGGTGGTTACTTTCTTGCTAGTATAGGCCGGGCAGCCAGACCCACTTCTGCTCCTGGCTCCCAAGCTGTTCCACCTGTCGTACCCAACCAGCAGTCAGTGGGAAGCTACCCGTTCTATTGAAGCAGGAACTAGGAGAGGCCCAGTGAAGTATCCGTCCACAGTGGACTGGGCCAATTTTTTTCAAAAATGACCCTACACCACAGATTGGGGCTGCAAACGAAGATTGACGGAGGGGTCTTGGTGCTCAGTTTGGGGCCACTGCCGTGACCTTGTTCTGTTAGGCCCCTACTGTTTCCATAGAGGCTGGGTCCCAAAGAACTCGGTGAGCCTTCGTGGTGGAGCGCAGATGGAGTGGATTCGTTGAGAAAGGTGCTCAGGATACGCCCCACGCAAAGGTCTTGGCAGTAGAAGAACCAGGGTCGAGGAAGGCCTTCGTGGTCTACGATTCTCACACGGAGCCTTCGGCTCCAAACCACCAAGCCGGTTCGAGAAGGCTGGGACTAGATCCGGACTGTCTTGAGAGAAAACCTTTCAGGAGGGTAGGTACGCAAGCTTTGAAACAGGGCATCCTACTCGCAATTCTCCCGTTTGTGTGCGAAACATGCAGGGAGCACACGCTCGCCTTTAATCCTTGCGTAAAGGGAATCCTCCCAACTTCACAGAAGGGAAGCGGGCGCAGGAGCACAAGGACTAATGGGGATTAGAACACAGGTCTCCTACCGTGGTATCCCCGCCCTCTCTGCGCCGCTGGCGCCGGCTCGGAGCTCCCCCCACGTCCCCGCAGCCCTACCCGGGGCCAGGTGAGGGCTCTCCCCGCCTCCCGTCGCGGGGGCAGAGATGCCCCCCACCTGGGGCTTCTAGAAGGCTGAGGGGTCCCAGGTGCGGGGCGGGGTCCGAGCGCGCCCGCGATTGGCGCGCGGGGCGGCGGGGGAGGTAAAGGCCAGGGTCGGACGTGGGTGGGAAGAACCCGCTCGCCCCGCGCGCCCCCGCTGCCGGGGTGAGCGCACGTGGGCGCCGAGCGCGGGGCCGCGCGCCCACCATGAACTCCAGCGGCCCGGGTTACCCGCTCGCCTCGCTCTACGCGGGCGACCTGCACCCCGACGTGACTGAGGCCATGCTCTACGAGAAGTTCTCGCCCGCTGGCCCCATCCTGTCCATCCGCGTGTGCCGCGACGTGGCCACCCGCCGCTCGCTGGGCTACGCCTACATCAACTTCCAGCAGCCGGCCGACGGTGAGCCCCTGGGGGAGGGGGGCGGACCGACCCACCGACAGACAGGCAGACAGCATCCCAGCCACCCGCGAGCGCTTTCATCTCTGGCTACTCCTGCAAAATCTTCCATTTTGCAGCCAGGGAAACTGAGGTCCAGAGATACAAGGCCTTGGAAGGGGCTCCGAAATGTCCCGGAGACAGGAACTAGCAGTTAGCGTGCTCCTCCTGTGTTTTGCTGGTGCTCCGTTTTCCGGAAGAGCTGTTAAGACAGTGAAAACAGCCAAGGGCTTTGGGGTCAGCCAGACCTGGGATTAGAAAGCCGGCAGCTGTGCGGCTTTGAGCAAATGAATCATTTTGCGCTTCAGTTGCCTGTCTGCAAAATGGGGGTGGTACCTGCTTTGTAGCGTGATTGGGAGGATGAGCAATTCAAAGCACCCGGTGAGGAAGATGCCCGAGAAGACACGGGTGATGAGCGGGGCAGCCGGGAGAGCTCGGCCTCAGGCTGTGGCCTTTCCCGGCAGCCGGACCCGAGGTCTGCACCAGGCGCCTCCACCTTCGGGAACCGAGAAAAGCTGCCTGCGCTCCAGGCTCCACGACCCGTTTCTCAGAGCTGATAGGATTGATCAGAGCTTGTCAGCTAGGTGAGAGAGGTTAGAGCGCAGGGTTTTGTTGGAGCTCTGCCACTAGGGTGAGAGCTTGAGCAAGATTTCACGCTTGGCATCTCTTCATCTGTAAAGTGGGGCTAAGCCTTATTACCCAGTAGCATGGAAGGAATGGAGGGCTTTGTCTATGAAGTAGCTCCAGTATCACGTGGTACATTGTAAGCCCTCGGGTAAGTGCTAACCCAAGAAAAATCATTAGCGTTCAGGTGTAAGACTCCAGAAACATAACCAAACCAACACCAACAACAAAAAACCAAACCAAACCAAAACAAAAAAACCTGCCCAGCCAAGTCCAAAAGGGGATGCCTTTACTCTGAGTCTCCTGGGCCTGGGAGGATGGGGAGGTTCCCTGATCTGGGAGTTTGCTGTGGTGGTTCTGCCGGTTTCCCAGCAGGTGGCAGAGCTGGATTCCTGGGAGCCTTGCCCTCTGCTCTGCTCTACCCACCCGCTGCCTCTTCCCATCTTCCTCCAAGCCCTGTACAACCTGACCTTTTTGCCAGACTTCATAGATGGAGAAACTGAGCTCCAGACAGGAGAAGGATTTTACTCCTGGCTGTTTATGGCAGGACTAGATGGAAAACCCAGACTTCTTGAAACTTGCCCACTGAGTATTCCACAGTTCCCCTCCAAACCCTCTGAAACCAGAGGTGTCCCTGAAGCAGGGGAAAGCATACCACCTGGCAGAAGGATGGGCATAGGCTGTTGTTTTCAGACATACTACTGTTTACCAGACACCTATTTTGTGCCAGGCACAAAGTACAAGGCGCCTTGCGCACCTTCTTTAATTTTCAGTCTGTCTGACAACCTGGAGGCAGGTGGTATTCTCTCCCTTTGTTAGATGTAGAAAGGTGGGTAATATTATCATCATCCCCTCTTTACAGGTGTAGAAGTGGGCTCAGAGAAGTGATGTTCACTTCCCCGAAAGCCATACTTCCTTGGGATCAAATCTCAACTCTGCTGCTCAGCACCTCTGAGCTTCAGTTTCCTCAAACTGCCGCCACCCTTGTCATAGGGAACCTCCTGATCTTTCCCCTTTCTGAGCCTCAGTTTGCCCTTCTGTAAAATGGGGATAGGAATTCCTGCTCACGTCATTATGGTGAAGAGTTGAAGGAGATCCTACCTGGAAGGTGAGAGGAGCACCACACACATGAATTCTTTCTGTTTATCCCTCCTGAGCCTTCAAGCTCTTATCTCAAGTGAGACCCAGACAGTGGCTCTTTTCTGTTTTTCTTTTTTGGCTCAGTTCCCAACTACGCTCTTTGGGGCTCAGGCAAAGAAAATCCCCTTCACTAGCTCCTTTCTCTCCTCTTGTCCAGCGGAGCGGGCGCTGGACACAATGAACTTTGAGGTGATCAAAGGCCAGCCCATCCGCATCATGTGGTCCCAACGAGACCCAGGACTTCGCAAGTCGGGTGTCGGCAACATCTTCATCAAGAACCTGGAAGACTCCATTGACAACAAGGCCTTGTATGACACCTTCTCGACCTTTGGGAACATCCTCTCTTGCAAGGTGGGTGTGCCTCTTGCGGGGGGTGGGTTCTGTGTTAGACACCTGTGTGGTGGTAGAGGGATACCATACCAAGCAGCACCTCATCAGTAAAGATCCAGGTTCAGCAAGCACCTGAATGGTAGTTGTTCTCAGTTTTAGTGGTCACCTACGTATCAACTGGCTCTTGCTGTGTAACCACCACCTAACTTCGTGGCTGTCAACAACAGTGATTTATTCCGCTCGTAATTCAGCCATTGGTGGTTGGGGCTGAGTTCAGCTGAGCAGTTCTTCTGCTCTTGGCTGGGTTCCTTTGTATGCCCACTGAGAGCTGGATGGCTCTGCTTCTAGGGAGTGGGTGGTTGTCAGCTGGACTGTCTCGGCTTTCCTCCCCGTGGGCTTTCATCCTCCAGCAGGCTAGCCCAGGCTATTCTCATGGCAATAGCAGGGTCCCAGGAGACAGAGGGTGGAAACTCGCCTGGCCTTTTGAGAGCTAGGTTCCCAACTAGCACACTGTCATTTTGTTGCATTCTGCTGGCCAAAGTAAGTCATGAGAACAGCCCAAATTCAGAATGAGAGGGCAGTAGAAATTATAGGACAAAGCAAGTAGATACAGGAAGGCCATGATGGCAATGGAGCACACCTTGTTTGTACCATTTCTCTTATAATAGAATGGAAGTTTCCTAGGAGTAGGGATCTTGTTCTTATTCAGCACTGCATCCAAGTACCTGAGATGTGAAAACATAGTAGGTGCTCAATAAATGTTTGTTGAGCTAATGGCTGTATTATCATTTGGGAAGGGCTGTGGTCATTTCTCTGACTTTGTAGTTGAGGGTTAGGGGCCATGCAGCAGATCAGTCTGTCCTGACAGGGCTTAACCCTGGGTGTTTTGCCCGCTAGATTTTATAAGGGTGGCTGGTCAGTTACCCTGCAGCCTTTGGCATGTCCAGCCTTCTGGGGAGGCAGCAGGGGGGTTGGGGAGTGATGGCACCCTCTGTGTTAGAACTCTTCCTTGACTCCTACTATGTGTCAGGCACAGTCCTGCAGTTCTCAAGTGAGGCCTCACCACCTCCCTGTGAGTGAGGGGATATCCCTGTGACTCAGAGGTGCAGACAGACTGGAGGAGGTGCAGTAGCTGCTAAGGGCATGCCATGATAGACACAGAGGGCTGTTTCCTGTCTTTGAGGATCAATGGAAGAGAGAGAGAGTCTTAACTGTGTGCTAGGTTCTTACAGTGATAACAGCAGATTTATCCAGAACTTTCTATGTGCTAGATTTTCTGCATACACATCCTCACTGAATTTCCCAAAATGGCCTCTTAAGATGCAAATAGGAGGATCCCGGAGTTACCCTGGAGGGCAGAGGCTCAGAGTTGGGGTTACTTGTTCACAGTTATATATTATAGGGGTAGGAGGTCAGTGGCCATGGCAGGATCTGAACCAATGGGTTTGCTGGCTTAGCTGAAGCTAACTTAACAGGGAAGAGTATGTCTGTCCCCGTTATCCAGGCCTTGAGGCTTCCTCTGGGCCACTGAGGATTGGACAGAAAGTTCTGTGAGACTCGGGCAAGTCTTTGCAGGCCTAATGAAGCCCTGTTACGGGCCTGGTTAGATACAAGGCATTCAGTGTGGTCCGTTCCCCTGGTGTTTGCTTTTAGGTTTCATGAGGGTGGCTGGTCAGTTACCCTATAGCCTCTGGCGTGTCCACCCTTCTGGGGAGATGGCAGGGGTAGGGGGAGAGGTTGGGAATGATGGCACCCTCTGTGTTAGAACTATTCCTTGTGTGCTACCAAGTGCTCTCAGGCTGGTTGGAGATGGTGAGACTTTTAGGAACAGCTGGAAATTGGGCTCTGAGAGGAATGCATGGGGATCCGGGGAGTCAAAGGCCCAGAAAGGAGAGTGCCCTGGGGCTGAGGAAAGGTTTCTGAGGCACTGTGGAACTCCACTAGGCTTGGGGTCACGCCACTCAAGTGCAAAGATCAGCCCAGCCTACCGAGCAGAGAGTCAGCATGATGTAGTCAGCCAGACCTTGGACTTTGGGGCCAAGTGTCCTGGGTTCAAATCCTGCCTCTTCCACTTCCTGGCAGTGTGGCCTTGGGCTGGTTGTTTAACCTCTCCATACCTCAGTTTCCTCTATAAAAGGGGGCAGTGGCAGAACCTACCTCTTAGGGTGGTTGTGAATGTATATTAACTCACATAATCTTCACAATATAGATAGCCCTGGAAAGAGCAGCGAGCATCTCATTAAGCATCTACAGGAATCAAATAGTTACTTCTGCTGGCTGGCCGACCTCGGACAAGTCATTTATTCCCATTTTCCCCAGTCGGGCAGCTGGGGCTCAGAGGTTAAGAACTGCCTGGAAGGGTTCTAATGACAAATATAACAGTATGTGATGCCCTTAGCAGGTGCTTTGCTCAGAGTGGAACCCACTCAGTGTGATTAAGTCTGAATGACAGGCCTGGGCTTGAGTTGAAAGCGGAGAGACCCTGCTTGGGGCTGGAGGGGTGTGTGTTGGGTGTGGACTTGGAAGCAGGACTTGCGAAGGGCCAGTTGGAGAGCCTCAAATGCCGAGTTGGTATAGTTCTGTGGATTGTAGGAGCTACTGGAGATTATTTCCCAGAGGGACATGGTCACAGTTACATTTTGGAAAAAGCGTCCCAGTGGTCAGCCCAGAAGATGTGTTGGGAGGCTAGAGTGGTGGCCGAGGCAGAAAATGTCACTTAGCTGAGCCGGGGCGGTGGCTGCAGGGATGAGTGGAGCCGTGGACCCCATGAGATGGTCATTAGGGGTCTTAGTGCAAGTTCAGCCAGAGGGACAGGAACTCTGTGAACTGAAGATCTTTCCCATTCGCGAGGTTTGTCCTAACTTGAGTCGGGAGCCCTACAGAATGGGGATAGTACGTTTGTGGGTCTTTTCAAAATTTGAAACAAGTTTGCCGTTGAAATAATAGATTAATTGGTAAAGTTTAAACAACCTGGAAAGGAATAAAGTAAAAAAGCTTTCATCGCTTTCAACTGTAGTTCCTGGAAATAATTATTAACAGTTTTGTGTGTGTCTGTTTTAAAAATTTCCCTGCCAAGATATGGAAGCAACCTAAGTGTCCATCAACAGATGAATGGATGAAGACGATGTGGTTTATATATACAGTGGAATACTACTCAGCCATAAAAAAGAATGAAATTTTGCCATTTGCAGCAATGTGGATGGACTTGGAGGGCATTATGCTAAGTGAAATAAGTCAGACAGAGAAAGACAAACACTATATGATATCACTTATATGTGGAATCTAAAAACTACAGCAGACGAGTGAATATAATAAAAAAAGAAGCAGACTCACAAATACAGAGGACAGATACAGAGAACAAACTGGTGGTTACCAGTGGGGAGGGGGACGAGGGGCAATATAGGGGACAGGGAGTGGGAGGTACAAACTCTTGGGTTTAAGATAGGCTCCAGGATGTATTGTACAACACAGGGAATCGAGCCAATATTTTGTAATCACTGCAAATGGAAAGTAACCTTTTAAAAATGGTATATAAAATTAAAAAAAAATAACCATCCCACACTTTCTCTCTTCCTGCTTTCCTTCCTTCCTTCTTTCTTTCCCCTCTCTCCCTCACTTTCTCAATCTTTCTCTATTTCTTTGTCTCTCTCACTCTCACTTTCCAAAAGTTTCCCCTAAATATGTATTTCTTGTGTTAGCGGAAACATAACTGAATGTTACCGAAAAATGCCAAAAGGTTTCTCAAAAGTATAGATGCCCACTTTAACCCAAGTGGGCTTGATTTTTTTCCCCCCCACTTCACAGTATACCTTACAGGTAACCCTGCCAGCCATGAAATCTACCATATTCTCTTCAACTATGCACATACAGCAGACCAAGATGAATATACTGTAATTTACTTAACCAGTCTCCTCTTGATGGATCTCGGGTTGTTTCTAACTTGCTGTTAGAAGCAAAGATGAGGAAAGGGGGGAAGGTGGCTTGAATCTAATCCTTGTATCCATCGCTTTAGGAAGATCATTAAAAGCTGGTCTGTGGGGGCTTCCCTGGTGGCGCAGTGGTTGGGAGTCCGCCTGCCGATGCAGGGGACACGGGTTCGTGCCCCGGTCAGGGAGGGTCCCACATGCCGCGGAGCAGATGGGCCCGGGAGCCATGGCCGCTGAGCCTGCGCGTCCGGAGCCTGTGCTCCGCAACGGGAGAGGCCACAACAGTGAGAGGCCCACGTACCGCAAAAAAAAAAAAAAAAAAAAGCTGGTCTGTGGTATAGATGAGATCTGCCTTCAGTTTGAGGACTCTGTCCCTTCTTACTGTGTGATCTTAAGCAAGTAGATTGACCTCTTTGAGCTTTCGTTTCCCATCTCTAAAATAGGGCTGTTGTGTGACATAGGATCGTCTTCACAGGCATAGAGCAAGCGCTCAGATATTAGTCATTATTGCCGTTGCCATTCTTTTTCTCTGTTGAATGCTTTTCATGTCCTGTTTCCCTGTGGTCCAGGTGGTGTGTGATGATCATGGCTCCCGAGGCTTTGGCTTTGTGCATTTTGAGACCCACGAGGCTGCACAGAACGCCATCAGCACCATGAACGGGATGCTGCTGAATGACCGCAAAGTGTGAGTGGTGGGATGTGGGTGGCGCCAGGGCTAAAGGAGCAGAATCATGGTACCACCAACTTAGGACCCATAGTACTGCCACCGTCTAATGGGCGCCCGGCGCTGAGCAGCTGCTGGTATTCTTCCTGGCAGTATGACCTCGGACGTGTTGCTCAATCTCCCAGGGACTCCCTTTCCTCGAGTAAAACATGGGGCTGCTGATATGCATTAGAGGGGTTCTGAGTAGCAAATGGGGGGATGCTTTAGAAATTCTAGCAGGAACAGCTAATGGCCAAATCACCAATGGACAGAGTGATTTTTGTCTGTTTTCCAGCCTTCTCAGCATGCCTGTGAATTTTATTAAACCTTTTGTTTCCTGAGATCTGGGGACAGGAAGGAAGGTTGGCATATGCGTAGCCTGCCATTTTCATGCCTTTAAGTTTGGCCTCATCCCCACTTCACAGGTGGGAAAGTTGAGGTGCAGATGCTGGAGAGAATCTGCTCTGGCAGTTGCCTCCCCCAGTTCTGGCCCAGCCCCATGCCCAAGACTGAGCAGTGGAGGAAGCTTTGTGGGGGGAGATGCACCCAGAGTCATTTTGTCCAGAGTTTCTCAGGGTAGCCTCCTGTCAGTGAACCAGAACTTTGGTGGGCTTTTCCCAGTTCTCCAGAAGTGTGTTTCTATCTTTGTCAGCTTTTAGTTTGCCTATTTTCCTTTGTCACTCAGTTTCCTTCAATTTTTGGTGCCAGCTATCACTCGTTTGTGCTAAATGTCTTATATCAGGGGTCCCCAACCCCCAGGCCGCGGACCGGTAGTGGTCTGCGGCCTGTTAGGAACCGGGCTGCACAGCAGGAGGTGAGTGGTGGATGAGTGAGGGAAGCTTCATCTGCCGCTCCCCATCGATAGCATTACCGCCTGAGCCATCCCCCCATTGCTGGCATTACCTCCCAAATCATCCCCACCCCCGTCCGTGGAAAAATTGTCTTCCACGAAACCGGTCCCTGGTGCCAAAAAGGTTGGGGACCGCTGTCTTACAGGTACCATCAAATTTTCTTATGCTTGCTTTGTTTTTCTTAATCTAGGATACTTTCCTAGATGTGTTTATGTGGACTTGGAAATGACAATTTTTAAAATTCATAATGTATTGAAATGATTTCAGTGCCCCCCTCCCCAACCCCAGCAATACTGGCATAAACCACATCTGGTTCTCTCACAGCCACTTCCCCAGTGCACCCAGTACGTGTTAAATGAATAAGCAAATCCCTGTGCTGTGAGTTTGATCCCCAGTTTTACAGGAATGAACACTGACGCTCAGAGAGGTTAAGTAACATGCCCAGGGTCACACAGCTTGGTAACTGCAGAACGAGGATTCAAGCCCTTGTCTGTGTGACTCCCAGATTTGTGCTCTTATCTCCTGAGCACTCAGCTGCCTCATGTGCAGTAGGAGATCCTGTGCATTTGCCCCAAGAATGAAGTCATCGTAACCTTACGCTGGAACGTAGAAGCTTGGCTGTTGGAAGTGGTCAGTCCTTGGATGTATGCCATCTAAGGAGCATTGCCCTGCCCAGTCCCTTGATGAGGGGCACAGAGATCCTGGAGGCCAGCAGCAGTTGACTCAAGTGCTTACTGGGTGGGCCGGGGTAGGAATGGGGGTAGCCGATGGCAGCCATAGGCAGCTGCCTACCCTGTTGGTGTGTCCACAGCTTCGTTGGCCACTTCAAGCCCCGACGGGAGCGGGATGCAGAGCTGGGAGCTCGGGCCATGGAGTTCACCAATATCTACGTGAAGAACCTCCACGTGGACGTGGACGAGCAGTGCCTGCAGGACCTCTTCTCCCAGTTTGGTGGGCGTGTTCCCCAAGGGAGTTGGGGGTCACTTCTGCTCCCAGCTTGGGCTGGGAAGGGGGTGCCCCTGGGGCTTCCTGAAGACTTGGGAGAAGGGAGAGGGCGTCTCAGGGCTTTGCCCGACTCCCCCTTGAGACGGGTTGCCCTCCCCAGGGAAGATACTGAGTGTCAAGGTGATGAGGGATGACGGCGGCCACTCCCGCGGCTTTGGCTTTGTCAACTTTGAGACGCATGAGGAAGCCCAGAAGGTAGGAACCTCCCCAGGGCCCTGTTTCACGGAGGAGGTGCGGAGCCAGGACTAGGAAGAAGGGAGATCAGGAGTGGAGGGCTCCAGCTGCCTGTGGAGGAAATAGTCCCTCCCCAGCATGGGTCCACACAAGCCAGGGCCCTTCCTTCCTGGGGTGAAGCAGACGCCTTCAGCCTCCTCCGGTTGCTTCCATACACCCTGAGGCTGGCTGGCTTTTCATAGAATCTTGCAGCAGGGGAGCTACTAGGGGCCTTTGAGACACCCTCTTCTTGAATTGATCGTGGGACTGAGGCCAGGGAGGGGAAGTGCCATGTTATTTCTTGCTTCTAAGACTTTGAAAATATTGTTTTCTCAAAACACCTCCCCTCCCCTACTCTTTAGACCAATGCCGTCCAATAGAAATATAACGTGAGCCACACGTGCAGTTCAAAGTTGTCCAGTAGCCACATTAAAAAGGGTTTAAAAACCAAAACCAAAAACACTGCAACTTTCATAATATATTTTATTTAACTTATTCAAATTATCACTTCAATGTGATATAATATTGATACAATTGATTGTGATGTTATATTTACATTGATAAAAATTGAGATTTTACAGTCCCTCTTTTGTCTACGTCTTTGAAATCTGGTACCTCTAGCCCATGTCAGTTCAGACTAGCCATTTTTCAAGTATTCAGTAGCCGCATGCAACAAGTGATTGCCATGTTGGACAGCGTAGCTGTAGATTACTGATGGGTCTCAGCTTATACTTTTCCCTCCTTTAGGAAGCCACCTCTTCCTGTCCTCAGTGCTTCTGACAAGGTGCCCCTCCTGTCTGTCTCCATCATTAGCTCAGATCTCCACGGATAGAACTGAGGGCAGGGGCTGGGTCTCATGTCACCATTAAATCTCTAGTATTTCACTGCTGGTAGGTACCAGATACCTATCTACTGAGCAAGGGAATGGTTCAAGGTCACAGCGTGAGTAACAAAGCAGGGATAATGTCCGATTTTGCCTCCCACCGTGAAGCTCTTTCCGTAGCTCCTGCCCCATTAAGATCACTGGTCATGGGAGAGCTCAGCTCATAGTGGATTCTGGCTGGAGACCTGGATCCTGGGGCCAACTTGATAGCAGCCACTTCTCACTGAGCACTTACCACAGGCAAGGTGCTACCTGATTTTGCATACACTGTCCTGTCTCCTCCCACCAGTGTGGGCTCTACTACGATTATCAGGTTCTACCAGGTTGTAGCTAGGAGGAGAGACCACTGGGATTAGAACCAGCTCTTTCTGACCCTGAAGTTTTGTTCTTAAGTAAAGGGCTCCTTTGAAAGGTAACTTCTTGTGTCTCCTTGGACAAGTCCCACCCTCTCTGTAGACTTTGGTTGCCCCAACTATAAAATAACAAGTTGGGGCTTCCCTGGTGGCGCAGTGGTTGAGAGTCTGCCTGCCGATGCAGGGGACGCGGGTTTGTGCCCCAGTCCGGGAGGATCCCACATGCCGCGGAGCGGCTGGGCCCGTGAGCCATGGCCGCTGAGCCTGTGTGTCCGGAGCCTGTGCTCCGCAACGGGAGAGGCCACAGCAGTGAGAGGCCCACGTACCGAAAAAAAA
>RJWK010043451.1:0-18746 GCA_004363435.1 Platanista minor
CATATGATCATCTCAATAGATGCAGAGAAAGCTTTCGACAAAATTCAACACCCATTTATGATAAAAACCCTGGAGAAAGTAGGCATAGAGGGAACGTTCCTCAACATAATAAAGGCCATATATGACAAACCCACAGCCAACATCGTCCTCAATGGTGAAAAACTGAAAGCATTTTCACTAAGATCAGGAACAAGACAAGCTTGCCCACTCTCACCACTCTTATTCAACATAGTCTTGGAAGTTTTAGCCACAGCAATCAGAGAAGAAAAGGAAATAAAAGGAATCCAAATCGGAGAAGAAGAAGTAAAGCTGTCACTGTTTGCAGATGACATGATACTCTACATAGAGAATCCTAAAGATGCTACCAGAAAACTACTACAGGTAATCAATGAATGTGGTAAAGCAGCAGGATAGAAAATTAATGCCCAGAAATCTCTTGCAGTCCTCTACACTAATGATGAAAAATCTGAAGATGAAATTAAGAAAACACTGCCATTTAACATTACAAAAAGAAGAACAAAATGTCTAGGAATAAACCTACCTAAGGAGACAAAAGACCTGTATGCAGAAAATTATAAGACACTGATGAAAGAAATAAAAGATGATACAAACAGATAGAGAGATATACCATGTTTTTGGATTGAAAGAATCAACATTGTGAAAATGACTCTACTACCCAAAGCAATCTACAGATTCAATGCAATCCCTTTCAAACTACCACTGGCATTTTTCACAGAACTATAAGAAAATATTTCACAGTTTGTATGGAAATGCAAAAGACCCCGAATAGCCAAAGCAATCTTGGGAAAGAGAAACGGAGCTTGAGGAATCAGGTTCCCCGACTTCAGTCTATACTACAAAGCTACAGTAATCAAGACATTATGGTACTGGCACACAAAGAGAAATATAGATCAATGGAACAGAATAGAAAGCTCAGAGATAAACCCATGCACATATGGTCACCTTATCGTTGATCACGGAGGCAAGAATATACAGTGGAGAAAAGCCAGCCTCTTCAATAAGTGGTGCTAGGAAAACTGGACAGCTAAATTTAAAAGAATGAAATTAGAACACTTCCTAACACCATACACAAAAATAAACTCAAAGTCGATTAAAGACCTAAATGTAAGGCCAGACACTATCAAACTCTTAAAGGAAAGCATAGGCAGAACACTGTATGACATACATCACAGCAAGATCCTTTTTGACCCACCTCCTATAGAAATGGAAATAAAAACAAAAATAAACAAATGGGAACTAATGAAACTTAAAAGCTTTTGCACAGCAAAGGAAAACATAAGCAAGCTGAAAAGACAACTCAGAATGATAGAAAATATTTGCAAATGAAGCAACTGACAAAGGATTAATCTCCAAAACATACAAGCAACTCATGCAGCTCAATATCTAAAAAACAAACCACAGAATCCAAAAATGGGCAGAAGACCTAAATAGACATTTCTCCGAAGAAGAAATACAGAATGCCAACAATCACATGAAGGAATGCTCAACATCATTAATCATTAGAGAAATGCAAATCAAAACTACAATGAGGTATCACCTTACACGGGTGGGTCAGAATGGCCATCATCAAAAAATCTACAATAATAAATGCTAGAGAGGGTGTGGAGAAAAGGGTACCCTCCTACATTGTTCATTGCAGCTCTATTTACAATAGCCAGGACATGGAAGCAACCTAAGTGTCCATCGACAGATGAACAGATAAAGAAGATGTGGCACATATATACAATGTAATATTACTCAGCCATCAAAAGGAATGAAATTGAGTTATTTGTAGTGAGGTGGATGGACCTAGAGTCTGTCATACAGAGTGAAGTAAGTCAGAAAGAGAAAGACAAATACCGTATGCTAACACATATATATGGAACCTAAGAAAAAAATAAATGTCATGAATAACCTAGGGGCAAGATGGGAATAATGATGCAGACCTAATGTAAAATTGACTTGAGGATACGGGGAAGGGGAAGGGTAAGCTGGGACAAAGTGAGAGAGTGGCATGGACATATATACACTACCAAACGTAAAATCGATAGCTAGTGGGAAGCAGCCGCATAGCACAGGGAGATCAGCTCGGTGCTTTGTGGCCATCTAGAGGGGTGGGATAGGGATGGTGGGAGGGAGGGAGATGCAAGAGGGAAGAGATATGGGGACATATGTATATTTATAACTGATTCACTTTGTTATAAAGCAGAAGCTAACACACCATTGTAAAGCAATTGTACTCTAATAAAGATGTTAAAAAGAAAAGAATTAAGATAGGCTTTGTGACCATCTAGAGGGGTGTGATAGGCTTTGTGACCACCTAGAGTGGTGGGATAGGGAGGGTGGGAGGGAGACGCAAGAGGGAGGAGATATGGGGGTATAGGTATATGTATAGCTGATTCACTTTGTTATAAAGTAGAAATTAACACACCAATGTAAAGCGATTTTACTCCAATAAAGATGTTAACAAAATAGTAAAATAATAAAGTAACATTGCAAAAAAGAAGAAGAATTAAGATAGTGAGAATTAAGCCAGTGAGTGATATTACTATAGGGCTATACTTGGATCTGTTCACAAGTTTTACTAGCTATCAAGTACTTGAAGTATGTCACTAGTAAATAGTAACCTGGAGGATGAAAGTAAAATCAAATTCATACAATACTTGGAACTGAGCTCAATCCCAACAGATGCACAGCAAGTCATGACAACTGTTAACTGGAGGTCTGCAAACTCTTGCCCCTATTATTTTTCTGGACTAGTGATTGAATGCCTCCTCATTTGTAGAGCACTTTAAAATGATGCTAATTATATTATGTTACATTTGTATAGAACTTTACATTTTGCTGGTCTGTTTTGCTCACATTCTTACTGAACCCATATGATAAAGCTGAGATGTAGATGAAGGAGTGGTTATTGCTCTCTTTTTGGAGATGGGGAAGCAGTTTCACAAACATTAACTTGCTTAAGGTTACACAGTACAAGACACAGTAGTACAGTACAGATTTTCAGATTCCATTTCTTTCTTTCTTTTTTTCATCAAAATATTTTTTTCCTTTTTATTACTCATATTAATATTAGAACCTGGTATACTGGGAGCATACATAAATCTTTTTATTCTTTTTTTATTTAGTAAATTTGACATGTTTTATTTTATAAATTTAAGGTATACAGCATATTTACTTTGATACATTTACATATTTTAATACAATTGCCATTGAAGCAATATTTATCACATTACCTCATTTGGGACAACATGGATGGACCTTGAGCACATTATGCTAAGCAAGATAAGTCAGACAAATTTCATTTCTTTATCTTTTCTCCTGCCCTCAAAATTTCTCCATATCGTCACTCTTTCCCCACCAAAATCCTATTAAATCCAATGGTCTCTTCATTTGTTCTTTCTTCATCCTTCCATTCTTTCAACAGATATTCATTGTTCATTCCTCTTTCTTGATTTTTCTACCTTCTTCAACACTGTTAAGCATCCCTTTCACCTTGTTCTCTCTCACAGCTTTGCTACTTATCTGCTCCCTTCTCTGGCGCCTTTTCCCCTCAGGTCCCCTACAATGTGTTTCCCTAAACTCTGACCTTGACATTTTTCTATTATCTCTTTGTACTTTGGAAATTTCATTTTACTTTAAGACATCAATTATTATATCTGTATGGATGACACCCAAATCTCTCTTTCTAGTATGAGAGAAGTACAGATAAAATGCTATAAAAGCTTGAACAGAGAAGTCACTTCCAGATTTTATTTTGTTTTTTAAGGGATGATAAAGTGGGAATCAGAAATTTCCTGGTGGGGATGCAGGTTTTCAGTGGGGCCTTAAAGTCAGGAGTAAAATATGGATAAGCAGAAATTGTATAAAAAGCTTTTCAATAGAGGAAACAGGGTGGACAAAAGCACATTGGTGTGAAACGATAGAGCATGTGTCGGAAACAGCAAGCATTTCAGTTTGCATTATAAAATGATTGAATGCAGTAGTGAAAATTAATATTTGCTGAGATGTGGGGGGAGGTCTTACGTGATAGACATGGGATTTTGACTATATTTGAACTTAAGGTACTAGCAGGATGACCAGGTTGAATCATCCAGTAGGGAGCTGCATAGGTGAAATTGGAATTAGGAAGAAAATTCACTACTACATTTACAGCATTATACCTGGTTGTGTTTTAGTTTCTTAAGAGAATTATCTGTGGACACTTCATATTGATAACCTACCCCATTATCAGCATTTAGTGTTGATATCTTGGAGTTAATAAAAGAATAAATGATGCCTACTTAATTACTGGCAACATTACCTTTTAAAACACTCCTGATCTTTGATTTTCTGACCTTACACAGCATATTTCTTGTGTCTAGTGGAAAGGACTCTAGTCTGAAAATCTGGAGCCCAATTTCAAGTGTTCTACTAATACCATCCTAATTTCACTGTATCTCCTCTGTGCCTGGAGTCCTGTTCAACCCTCCAATCGGGGTCAGGTGCCCCTCTTCTGAAATATTTTAGGACTGTGTGCACATCTCTATCATACCACTACTCACTATGCACTTGGGCTGTGGGATCCTTCTAGAAAAGGACTATGTATTTTACTTCTGTATTACCAGGTATGTGCCTAGGACACAGTGGACACTAAAAACAGCATCCAGTGAATGTAGGAATGATTGTTGTTCCAAAGTCTCTTTTAAATATCACTACTTATTCTTGCATTACTGCATTTATTGTTTTACTTCAATTAGTATAGTGGGGTATCAAATGAATTCTGTCCTCAAATAGCTTGTCATACACTAGGGAAGATGTGACCTGTATATATATATATATATATATATATATATATATATATATACACACACACACACACACACACACACACACACACACACAATATATATACACACAAACTAAAAAGGTCAACAATTTCCAAGCAGGTGATTTCACTGTCCCCTAAAAGTCTTTCATTGTAGCCAGGTATTTGAGATCCTGGATACCCAACACCTAGATGATTCCTGACTTCCCCTCCAGATGTCATGCCACCTTGTAATTATAGGCTAAGTCTCCACTGTGTTCTGGGGCTGCTGTCAAAGTCGACTCTGAGTGACTTGCTGTGACTTTTGAAAACAGCGCAGTAAGTTCAGAATGATGGATTAAATGAAAAATCTCTGCCCAGTGCAAGAGGAATAAAATTCTGTCTTGCCAAATCACTGCTGTAAGAGTTACTTGCTGTCTAAATAAACAATATGCACTCGATGAGAACTTGGTCTGGCTTGGGAAAACCAGACAGACTACCAGCTGTCTCCAGACTCTGAATGACATATTCAAAAGAAAATGTTTGAATATGTGATAATATTTATTCAAATCCATTCCTGACTCCTTCCCCTGACTTGTGGGCTTTGAACTCCTCTCAGAAACACATTCTTACACCTTACAAATTTCTAAATCCTACTGCCAACGCAGCAATTTCTCTAGGAATAGATTTTCTGTGAATCCAAGCACAGCTCAGAAACTTGTTGTCACATATACTAAAACAAGTCACAAGGATAAAGGTGCAATACTTACAGGTTTGTATTATATTTTCCCATTTCCTTTTTTTAAAAGATGTTGGGGGTAGGAATTTATTAATTAATTTATTTATTTTTGCCGTGTTGGGTCTTTGTTTCTGTGTGAGGGCTTTCTCTAGTTGTGGCAAGCGGGGACCACTCTTCATCGCGGTGTGTGGGTCTCTCACTATCGTGGCCTCTCTTGTTGTGGAGCGCAGGCTCCAGACGTGCAGGCTCAGTAGTTGTGGCTCATGGGCCTAGTTGCTCCGCAGCATGTGGGATCCTTGCAGACCAGGGCTCGAACCCATGTCCTCTGCATTAGCAGGCAGATTCTCAACTGCTGCGCCACCAGGGAAGCCCTCCCATTTACTTTTATCAGGTAAGCTAGATCCATTTCCCTGATGCCAGGTCACAGAGCAGATGTCAAGGGATTCAGATCATAGCTATTCCACCCTCCACTCCTCCTGGTCACGAGTTCCTGGTTTTCTTTTCTACCACACCCCTAGCAGTAATCTTTGCCCAGTCAAGACAGTCTTATGTAATAACATGAGCAAGTCTTTTCTTCTCTCTCCTACTTTAAATGTTCCAAGGACAGCTCAGATCCTTGGGACTCACTGAAGAGTCCCTTGATTACTCAAGCCTGCAATGAACTCCCAAAACTCTTATCAGCTATTGCATTCCAGTCACGCTCCATCCTGCTAATCCCTGACCTGTCAGTTGATTCAAATTTTAACACCTTAATGTCCAAGTCAGAAAATACTCTAAAATCCTCACTGATTTTTCTTCTCAATGGTAGAGCTGGCAAATGAGCATACAAGAAGATCCTAGAGTAGTCCAATGATAAACAGAGGTCTCTAAACTGGGTTGCAAGACACTATGAACTTCCTGATATTACATGCACAATTTTCAGCTTACGGATTATTATTTTCTCTGCAAAGTTTGTACAGTTTTCATTAGATTCTCAAAATGATGTGTAATTGACAAATAGTTAAGAACTATAGTAGGTTTTGTCTTGTGGCCTTATCAGGAAAGTCTTGGCCTGAAAGGATGAAAGGATGTTGTGATCAGTGAATGTACTTACTCTCTGACTTCCCAGGGAATGTGAAGGAGGGAATGGCTACAAAACTATAGGTGCCCCTAAAGAAAAGAACTCTGTGCACAGAGCCTAGGAGTAGCATCATCATTACCATTCATATTTATTTTCTTCTGGGATCTTCACAGTGCTGGACAATTTAAAAAGATCTTCTTATGTACTGCCTCCATTCCTATCCTAACTCTGTCCTTTCTCCCACTTCTCCTTCTCCTCAACCTTGATTTCACTGATTTGCTCTAGCAGGATCTGTCCTGGAAGCTGACAAAGGTTAATGTTTTAAACAAATTAAAGAAAGCAGGACTTTCGTTTAGTGGCATACTGGTGCGGCTGGTCTTTAAGGAACTTGATTAGGTAGAACTGTATAGCAAAACTTCTATTAACTCTTTCTTCCTTTTGGTGCGTACCACCATCCCACTGCACAACAGTAGTCTCTCCTCAAAACCAGCCTTTTATTGCCCACCTTTGATTCTGGGTATACTTCTTATATACTACTGGGAAATTTCTGCCCATATTTCTTAGTTGCACTTAGTGTTGTGGGTTACAATGCAATGTCTATTTCTAACAACATTCTATGTTTTTGGACTTTTATAGTATCTATTTCAAAGGTTTACTACATATATGATTTTTTTTTTTTACTTGCTCTGGCAGGCATCTTTCCTTTCATTTGGTAAATGAATAAACCAAGGCACAGAAGGTTCTAGGAAGTTGCTGAAGCAGAGTTGGAAGCAATCTCTTGTTGCCCCACCTGCCTCCAGATTACACTGGATCATATTGCTTTTCCTGCATTGGAAATATTAAACACAGGGGTTCCAGTGGTAATTGCTTCTAAATGATAAACTGGGATAGGCAACTTTTCAAAGTGTTGTCTGGTGAGAGAATCTTTGGTTATTTGGTCAAAGCCTGAAAGTAGAAAATGTACCAGACATCAAATTCTTCTTAAGAAATACCCACTGAGAGTAGATTGATGTTTGTTAAAACCAGATTTTTTTTTTACATCTTTACTGGAGTATAATTGCTTTACAATGGTGTGTTAGTTACTGCTTTATAACAAAGTGAATCAGTTATACATATACATATGTTCCCATATCTCCTCCCTCTTGCGTCCCTCCCATCCTCCCTATCCCACCCATCCAGGTGGTCACAAAGCACCGAGCTGATCTCCCTGTGCTATGCGGCTGCTTCCCACTAGCTATCTATTTTACGTTTGGTAGTGTATATGTCCATGCCACTCTCTCACTTTGTCACAGCTTACCCTTCCCCCTCCCCATATCCTCAAGTCCATTCTCTAGTAGGTCTGTGTCTTTATTCCCATCTTGCCCCTAGGTTCTTCACATTTCTTTTTTTCTTAGATTCCATATATATGTGTTAGCATATGGTATTTGTCTTTCTCTTTCTGACTTACTTCACTCTGTATGACAGACTCTAGGTCCATCCACCTCACTACAAAATAACTCAATTTCGTATTTTTTATGGCTGAGTAATATTCCATTGTATATATGTGCCACATCTTCTTTATCCATTCATCCGATGATGGACACTTAGGTTGTTTCCATCTCCTGGCTATTGTAAATAGAGCTGCAATGAACATTTTGGTACATGACTCTTCTTGAATTATGGTTTTCTCAGGGTATATGCCCAGTAGTGGGATTGCTGGGTCATAGGGTAGTTCTATTTGTAGTTTTTTAGGGAACCTCCATACTGTTCTCCATAGTGGCTGCACCAATTCACATTCCCACCAGCAGTGAAAGAGTGTTCCCTTTTCTCCACACCCTCTCCAGCATTTATTGGTTGTAGATTTGCTGATGATGCCTATTTTGACTGGTGTGAGCTGATACCACATTGTAGTTTTGATTTGCATTTCTCTAATGATTAGTGATGTTGAGCATTCTTTCATGTGTTTGTTGGCAATCTGTATATATTCTTTGGAGAAATGTCTATTTAGGTCTTCTGCTCATTTATGGATTGGGTGGTTTGTTTTTTGGATATTGAGCTGCATCAGCTGCTTGTAAATTGGAGATTAATCCTTTGTCAGTTGTTTCATTTGCAAATATTTTCTCCCATTCTGAGGGTTGTCTTTTCATCTTGTTTATGTTTTGCTTTGCTGTGCAAAAGTTTTTAAGTTTCATTAGGTCCCATTTGTTTATTTTTGTTTTTATTTCCATTTCTCTAGGAGGTGGGTCAAGAAGGATCTTCCTGTGATTTACATCATAGAACATTCTGCCTATGTTTTCCTCTAAGAGTTTAATAGCGTCTGGCCTTAAATTTAGGTCTTTAATCCATTTTGAGTTTATTTTTGTGTATGGTGTTAGGGAGTGTTCTAATTTCATTCTTTTACATGTAGCAGTCCAGTATTCCCAGCACTTATTGAAGAGGCTGTCTTTTCTCCATTGGATATTCTTGCCACCTTTATCAAAAATAAGGTGACCATATGTGCATGGGTTTACCTCTGGGCTTTCTATCCTGTTCCATTGATGTACATTTTAGTTTTTGTGCCAGTACCATACTGTCTTGACTACTGTAGCTCTGTAGTATAGTCTGAAGTCAGGGAGCTTGATTCCTCCAGCTTCGTTTTTCTTTCTCAAGATTGCTTTTGTTATTCGGGGCCTTTTGTGTTTCCATTAAATTGTGAAATGTTTTGTTCTAGTTCTGTGAAAAATGCCATTGGTAGTTAGATAGTGCTATAAACTTCTCTCTTAAACTGCTTTTGCTGCATCCCATAGGCTTTTGCATCATCAACTTTTCATTGTCATTTGTTTCTAGGTATTTTTGGATTTCCTCTTTGATTTCTTCAGTGATCTCTTCATTATTTAGTAGTATATTGTTTAGCCTCCATGTTGTTGTATGTTTTACAGATTTTGTCCTGTAATTGATGTCTAGTCTCTCGTAGCATTGTGGTCTGAAAAGACACTTGATACAATTTCAATTTTCTTAAATTTACCATGGCTTGATTTGTGACCCAAGATATGATCTCTTCTGGAGTATGTTCCATGAGCACTTGAAAAGAAATTGTAATATGTTGTTTTTGGATGGAATGTCCTATAAATATCAGTTAAGTCTATCTTGTTTAATGTATCATTTAAAGCTTGTGTTTCCTTATTTATTTCATTGTGGATGATCTGTCCACTGGAGAAAGTGTGATGTTAAATCCGCTACTATGATTGTGTTACTGTCGATTTCCCCTTTTATGGCTGTTAGCTGTTGCCTTATGTATTGAGGTGCTCCTATGTTGGGTGCATAAATATTTACAGTTGTTATATCTTGTTCTTGGATTGATCCATTGATCATTATGTAGAGTCCTTCTTTGTCTCTTGTAATAGTCTTTATTTTAAAGTCTATTTTGTCTGATATGAGAATTGCTCCTCCATCTTGCTTTTGATTTCCATTTGCATGGAGTATCTTTTTCCGTCCCCTCACTTTCAGTCTGTATGTGTCCCTAGGTCTGTAATGGTTCGCTTGTAGACAGCATATATATGAGTCTTGTTTTTGAATCCATTCAGCCAGTCTATGTCTTTTGGTTGGAGCATTTAATCCATTTACATTTAAGGTAGTTATTGATATGTGTTCTCCTATTACCATTTTCTTAATTGTTTTGGGTTTGTTATTGTAGATGTTTTTCTTCTCTTGTGTCTCCTGCCTAGAGAAGTTCCTTTAGTATTTGTTTGAAACCTGGTGTGTTGGTGCTGAATTCTCTTAGCTTTTGCTTGTCTGTAAAGGTTTTCATTTCTCCATCAAATCTGAATGAGATCCTTGCTGGGTAGAGTCATCTTGGTTGTAGGTTTTTCTCTTTCAACACTTTGAATATGTCCTGCCACTCCCTTCTGGCTTGCAGAGTTTCTGCTGAAAGATCAGCTGTTAACCTTATGGGGATTCCCTTGTATATTAATTGTTGCTTTTCTCTTGCTGCTTTTAGTATTTTTTCTTTGCATTTAACTTTTGATCATTTGATTAATATGTGTCTTGGCATGTTTCTCCTTGAATTTATCCCGTATGGGACTCTGTGCCCTTCCTGGATTTGATTGACTGTTTCCTTACCTATGTTAGGGAAGTTTTCAACCATAATCTCTTCAAATATTTTCTCAGTCCCTTTTTTTTCTCTTCCTCTTCGTGGACCCCTATAATTTGAATGTTGGTACGTTTAATGTTGTCCCAGAGGTCTCTGAGGCTGTCCTCCATTCTTTTCATTCTTTTTTCTTTATTCTGCTCTGCAGTAGTTATTTCCACTATTTTATCTTCCAGATCACTTATCCATTCTTCTGCCTCAGTTATTCTGCTATTGATTCCTTCTAGAGAATTTTTAATTTCATTTATTGTGTTATTCATCATGGTTTGTTTGCTCTTTAGTTCTTCTAGGTCCTTGTTAAAGGTTTCTTGTATTTTCTCCATTCTATTTCCCAGATTTCAGATCATCTTTATTATCATTACTCTGAATTCTTTTTCAGATAGACTGCCTATTTCCCCTTCATTTGTTTGGCCTGGTGGGTTTTTACCTTGCTCCTTCATCTGCTGTTTATTTCTCTGTCTTCTCATTTTGCTTAATTTACTGTTTTGGGTCTCCTTTTTTTTTTTTTTTTTTTTTTTTTTTTTTTTTTTTTTTTTTTTTTTTTTTTTTTTTTTTTTTTTTTTTTTTTTTTTTTTTTTTTTTTTTTTTTTTTTTTTTTTTTTTTTTTTTTTTTGCGGTATGTGGGCCTCTCACTGTTGTGGCCTCTCCCGTTTCAGAGCACAGGCTCCGAACATGCAGGCTCAGCGACCATGGCTCACGGGCCTAGCCGCTCTGTGGCACGTGGGATCTTCCTGCACCGGGGCACGAACCCGTGTCCCATGCATCGGCAGGTGGACTCTCAACCATTGCTCCACCAGGGAAGCCTTGGATCACCTTTTTGAACGCTGAAGGTTTGTAGTTCCCATTGTGTTTTGCTGTCTTCCCCCAGTGGTTAAGGTTGGTTTAGTGTGTTCTGTAGGCTTCCTGTTGGAAGGGACTTGTGCCTGTGTTCTGGTGGATGAGCCTGGATCTTGTCTTTCTGGTGTGTAAGACCGCAACCGGTGGTGTGTTTTGGGTTGTCTATGACCTTACTATGATTTTAGGCAGCGTCTCTGCTAATGGGTTGGGTTGTTTTCCTGTCTTGCTAGTTGTTTGGCATAGGGTGTCAAGCACTGTAGCTTGCTGGTCATTGAGTGGAACTTGGTCTTAGCATTGTGATGGAGATCTCTGGGAGAGCTTTCTCCTTCTGATATTATGTGGAACAGGAGGACTCTGGTGGACCAATGTCCTGATCTCAGCTCTCTCTGCTCAAAGGCACAAGCATGATGCCTGGCCAGAGCACCAAGACCCTGTCAGCCACATGGCTCAGAAGAAAAGTGAGAAAGAAAGCAAGAAAGCAAGCAAGCAAGCAAGCAAGAAAGAAACAAGGAAGGAAAGAAAGAATGAAAGAAAAATAAAGTTATTAAAATAAAAACTAAAAAATATATTAAAAATTTTTTAAATTAAAAAATAATTTTAAAAAAGAAAGAAGAGCACAATCAAACTGAAAAACTAATCCACCAATGATAATAATTGCTAAAAACTATACTAAAAAAAAACCCAAAAAGCAAAAATGCAGACAGAACCCTAGGACAAATGGTAAATGCAAAGCTATTCAGACAAAATCACACAAAGAAGCAGACACATACAGACTCACAAAATGAGAAAAAGGAAAAAATATACATATATCTATATATTAAAAAAAGGAGAACAACCAAGTCAATAAACAAATCCAGCAATGACAATAAACTCTAAATACTAAACTAAGATAAATATAAGACCAGAAACAATTTAGATGCAGAAAGCAAACCGCAAGTCTACAGTTGCTCCCAAAGTCCCCTGCCTCAATTTTGGGATGATTCATTGTCTATTCACATATTCCAGAGATGCTGGGTACATCAAGTTGATTGTGGAGATTTAATCCACTGCTCCTGAGGCTGCTGGGAGCAATTTCCCTTTCTCTTCTTTGTTCTCACAGCTCCTGGGGTTCAGCTTTGGATTTGGCCCCACCTCTGTGTGTAGGTTGCCGGAGGGTGTCTGTTCTTTGCTCAGATAGGACGGGGTTAAAGGAGCAGCTGATTAGAGGGCTCTGGATTACTCAGGCTGTGGGGAGGGAGGGGTACGGAATGCGGGGCGAGCCTGCAGCAGCAGAGGCCAGCGTGACATTTCAACAGCTGTGTGTTCTCCCAGGGAAGTTGTCCCTGGATCACGGGACCCTGGCAGTAGCACGCTGCACAGGCTCCCTGTAGGGGAGGTGTGGATAGTGACCTGTGTTTGCACACAGGCTTCTTGGTGGCCGCAGCGGCAGCCTTAGAGTTTCATGCCTGTCTCTGGTGTCCACTCTGATAACCTCAGCTCGTGCCAGTGTCTGGAGCTAGTTTAGACAGTGCTCTGAATCCCCTCTCCTCATGCACCCCGAAACAATGGTCTCTTGCCTCTTAGGCAGTTCCAGACTTTTTCCCGGACTTCCTCCCGGCTAGCTGTGGCGCACTAGCCCCCTTCAGGCTGTGTTCACGCATCCAACCCCAGTCCTCTCCCTGGGATCTGACCTCTGAAGCTGGAGCCTCTGCTCCCAGCCCCCATCTACTCTACTGGTTGAGCAGACAAGCCTCTCTGGCTGGTGCGTGCTGGTTGGCAGCAATCCTCTGTGTGGGAATCTCTCCCCTTTGTCCTCTGCACCCCTATTGCTGTGCTCTACTCCGTAGCTCTGAAGTTTCCTCCCGCCACCCCCCATCTCTACCAGTGAAGGGGCTTCCTAGTGTGTGGAAACTTTTCCTCCTTCACTGTTCCCTCCCCGAGTTGCAGGTCCTGTCCCTGTTCTATTGTCTCTCTTTTTTCTTTTGCCCTAATCAGGTACGTGGGAAGTTGCTTGCCTTTTCGGAAATCTGAGGTCTTCTGCCAGCATTCAGTAGGTGTTCTGTGGGAGTTGTTCCACATGTAGATGTATTTCTGATGTATTTTGGGGGAGGAAGGTGATCTCCAAGTCTTACTCCTCCACCATCTTGAAGGTGTCACTTCAATGAAACTTTGAGGGAAAAGACTAGAAAAGTGCTGGATTGGTGCTCCTGGCAAGAAATAGACTTAGAGGTAATAATCTCACCTTGCATGTCAACTGACTCAAATCCTAAAGGTAAATAGTGTCATCAGGTCCTGAATGAATTCGTGTAAATTTAGAAACTATTCACAGAACAGTTTAGGAAAAAGAGATGCTACAGTTTCAGAGGAGAGCAATTCCTATTCAAGAATAATATACAGTCTTGGGTATGCCTTCCTCTAAAGGCAATTTTCCTGGGAAATCCATTTTTTGCAATGGATAGAATTTAGTAGATTTTTTAAAAAGTTAAAACTGAGTACTCTTGTTTGTTTTGTTTTTTTGTGCCCACGTGTTTTCAGAAAAGCCCTATAAACCAATATAGGGTTGGCTGAAAAGTTTTTCTTTAAATTCAGTCATCTCTTTCTTTTGACAATATGTTATAGTATAAAGAGAAAAAGATCTGTAACTGATGAATTTTTAAAAATCTGATTTGTTTGTGTATACTATCTGACCCTAGTTTGAAAAAAGACTCTTACTTGAATCTTCTAAAACTGTTCTCATCTCATGAATTTTAATTTTTTCAGTAAACTTGGTGTGTTAAATATATAACCAAATGTGATTTTATTTTTATACCTTTATAGGACTTTCTATGTAAGTAAATTCACAAATCAGAAAAAGAAAAACGATGCTAGATAATGCATTCTGGTTTTTGGTTCAGAAAATATGGGTATTAACACTTCATTAAGCTTGATGAGAGGAAGAAAAGCCATAACTGAAGTACAACTTTGTCCTCTATGTTGCCAAAATATACAGATAAAGTGTCTTATCTGTAGAAAAACACCAGGAAAATATTATCTTGCGGACTCAGAGAGACAGCTCTTTTGTAATGGAACCTACCAAAAAAGTCTAGAGCTACTTCTTACCACTGACCTAAAGTCAATAAGAAACCACCAAGAGAGTCAACCAAGACAGCAAAGAGAAGTCCAGGACCAGATGGCTTCAGCTTCACTGGTGAAGTCTACCAAACATTTAAAAAAAAAACTATTATCAATCTTTCCCAAATTCTTCCAAAAAATAGAAAAGGAATGAACACTTCAAAACTCATTTTATGAGGCCAGCACTACCCTAATAGCAAAGCCAGAGGAGGACATTACTAGAAAAGAAAATTACAGGTAATACCCCTGATGAATATAAATGCAAACTGAATTCAACAATACATTAAAAGGATCATACACCACGGTCATGTGAGATTTATTCCAGGGGTACTAGGCTGGTTCAACAGCCACAAATCAATGATTGTGATACAGCACATTAACAAAATGAAGAATAAAAACCATATGATTACCTCAATAGATGTAGAAAAAGCATTGGACAAAATTCAATTCATTTATGATTAAGAAAACTCTCCAGAGAGTGGGCATAGAGGGAACATACCTCAACATAATAAAGGCCATATATGACATGCCTACAGCAAACATCATTCTCAATGGTGAAAAACTAAAAGCTTTTCCTCTAAGGTCAGAAACAAGACAAGGATGCCCACTCTCACCACTTTTATTCAACATACTATTAGAAATCCTAGCCAGAGAAATTAGGCTAATTAATAATAATAATAATAAGTAAATGGCAAGCAAATCAGAAAGGAGGAAGCAAAATTGTCTCTATTTGCAAATGACATGATATTATACATAGAAAATCCTAAAGACTCCTCAAAAAAAACTAATAAACAAATTTAGTAAAATTGCAGGGTACAAAATCAGAAAAGTAACTGTCTTTCTATACACTAACAATGAATGATCAGAAAGAAAACAATTCCATTTACAATAGTATCAAAAAATAAACTACTTAGAAATAACATAAACCAAAGATGTGAAAGATCTGTACACTGAAAACTATAAGACTTTGATGAAAGAAACTGAAGAAGACATAAATAAGTGAAAAGATATCCTCTGTTTGTGGACTGGAAGAATTAATTTTGTTAAAATGTTGATATTACACAAAATGATCTATAGATTCAATGCAATCCCTATCAAAATTCCAATGGCATTTTTTACAGAAGTAGTGTAAACAATCCTAAATTTGTATAGAACCAAAATAGTCAAATAGTCAAAACAAGTTTGAGAAAGAAGAACAAATATGGAGGCATCACAATTCCTTATTTCAAACTGTATTACAAAGCTACAGTAATCAAAGCAGTATGGCATTGCCGTAAAATACACATAGGTCAATGGAACAGTATAGAGAAACCCAGAAATAAACTTACGCTTATATGATCAATTAATTTACAACAAAGGAGCCAAGAATATACAATGAGGAAAGAATAGTCTCTTCAATAAATGGTGCTGGGAAATCTGTAGCGTCACATGCAAAAGAATGAAACTGGATCCCTATCTTACACCATACACAAAAATCAACTCAAACTGCATTAAAGGCTTGAATGTTAGACCTGAGTCATAAAACTAGAAGAAAACATAAGTGGTAAGCTTCCTGACACTGGCTTTGGCAAAAGGAAAGGCAACAAAAGCAAAGATAATCACGTGGGACTACATCAAACTAAAAGGTTTATGCACAGCAAAGGAAACTATCAACAAAATGAAAAGACAACTTATGAAATGGTATAAAATATTTGCAAATCATACATCTGATAAGAGGTTGATATCCAAAATGTTCAAGAAACTCATATAATTCAATAACAAATATATCCAATAACCCAGTTAATAAATGGGCAAAGGATCTGAATAGATATTTTTCAAAAGAAAACATACAAATGGCCATCAGGTATGTGAAAAAAGTGTTCAACATTACCAATCATCAGGGAAATGCAAAATCACAAAGAGATATCACCTCACATCTCTTAGGATGTATGTGATCAAAAAGACAAAAGATAACAAATGCTGGCAAGGATATGGAGAAAAGCAAATCCTTGTGCACTATTGGTGGGGATGTAAACTGGTACAGCCACTATGTAAAACAGTATGGATGTTCCTCAAGAAATTAAATATAGAACTACCATAGGATCCAACAATTCCAATTCTGGGTATATATCCAAAGGAAATGAAATCATTATCTCAGAGAGACATCTGTACTTACATGTTTATTGCAACATTACTCACATTAGCCAAAGTATAGGAACAACCTAAGTGCGCACAGATGAATGGATAAAGAAAATGTAATCAGTATAATGTGTATACACACACACAGACAGGAATATTATTCAGCTTTACAAAAGAAGGAAATCCTGTCATTTGTGACAACGTAGATGAACATGGAGGGCATTATGCTAAGTGAAATAAGTCAGAGAAAGACAAATACTGCATGCTATCACTTATACATGGAACCGAAAAAAAGTTGAAGTCATAGAAACAAGAGAGGAAAAAAGTGGTTGCTGGGGCTGGAGGGCAGGGAAAATAAGGAGAGTTTGGTGAAAGAGTAAAAACTTTCAGTTGTAAGATGTATAAAGACTGAGGATATAATGTATAGTTGATAACACTATATTATATAATTGCTAAGAGGGTAGAAATTAGATGTTTTAACTAAAAAAAAGAAGGTAAATATGTGAGGTGATAGATGTATTAATGAACTTGATGAGGAGAATTCTCTTACAATGTATATGCATATCAAATCATCATGTTGTACACTTTAAATATCTTATCACTGTGTTTGTCAATTATACCTCAATAATTTTTGTTTAATATCACATGCCAAAAAAAAACAGAAAGAAAGAAAAGAAGCCGCAGAGAAGAGGTGAAAGGCCCATGTCGAACTACAATATCTACCTTGAGAACTGTTTGATTGGAGCAAATTTAATTACCCATGAAAACAAAAGCTGACTGTGACAATTTTTCAACCAGAAATGCCATATGGTTGTACTGAAATTAAGGAGAAAACTTTAAAAGTTTGGAATTAGAATCTTGAAGTATTTGCATCACATATATTATTTTAAACTTGGTTTCAGTCAAATTTCCTGTCCCTCCCTCTGTTAGCTGTTACTGTAGGAGCCAACCACCTGAAAAAAGGACTTGTATACATGCGGTATATAGTATATAAATATACAAGAGTTCAGTTTAAAAAAACAAAATATATCCTTTGTAAAACATTCAGTTCAGCATGAGATATTAACAGTCTCATCTACTTGGATGTTTATTTTAAGATGTTTGATACAAAGAAGAGATAGCTTTTTGCTCAATACTGTGCTAAACAGAAGACGCTAAGATAATAATTCTCAAAGCTGAAGTTGAAATATTATTTTTTTTCTGTTAGTTCACCTGGCTACTAATGAGACAAGTTCATGGGTCCAGGTGTTATAAAGGTCAATCAACTTCTCTCTAGTTCATCCACACAATCATTGTCTGAGTCTACATTTTGATCCTGGCCAATGAAATGCTGGCTATTTACTTTGGATGGAACACTTGTGGTTAGGTGGGTAGACGGTTCGGGAAAATTCTTCTTTGTGGCTAGAAAGACAACTCAAAACATATGCCTTAGTGAGGCTAGGTGCATAAAGCTTGTTTTGTGTATACAGGACAGCACAAAATAGCCTATTGAAAAGAATTTTTCTAGAAAATTCCTCCCAGCTTTCAAGAAGCAGGACCCAAGCATACTTGCTGCAGAAATGAAATTAGTAAAAATAGACATCATTCATACTCATGATAATATGATGCTTTGTGGATCTGGAGCTAGTGCAATGGAAAACAGTTATCTCAAACTGCCCAATGATCTTTTCTAAGATCCTCAAGAGCTGGTTAAACAGAACCAGTGAAAAATATGAAAAGTGCTTATAAGTGAAATGATCTCTAAGATTGCCATGCCTTATAAAGCTCAATCAGATCTTGATTTGCATCCACTCTCTCTATATATGTGAGTGGTCAACTTCAGTACTGTATCTAGTCAGTGTGGTTGAGGGAACTGCATTATTTTTTTACTGAAGTATAGTTGATTTACAATATTGTGTTAGTTTCAGGTGTTCAGCAAAGTGATTCTGGAACTGCATTCTTTATGTCATATCAACAGAATAATCTACTAAATGTGTCCTCTTTTTTTTTTTTTTTTTTTAACATTTTT
>RJWK010043452.1:0-18752 GCA_004363435.1 Platanista minor
TTTCATTTTTTCTTAGATTCCATATATATGTGTTAGCATACAGTATTTGTCTTTCTTTTACTGACTTACTTCACTCTGTATGAGAGACTCTAGGTCCATCCACCTCATTGCAAATAACTCCATTTTGTTTCTTTATATGGCTGAGTAATATTCCATTGTATATATGTGCCACATCCTCTTTATCCAATCATCAGATGATGGACACTTAGGTTGTTTCCATCTCCTGGCTATTGTAAATAGAGCTGCAATGAACATTTTGGTACCTGACTCTTTTTGAATTATGGTTTTCTCAGGGTATATGCCCAGGAGTGGGATTGCTGGGTCATATGGTAGTTTTATTTGTAGCTTTCTAAGGAACCTCCATACTGTTCTCCATAGTGGATTTACCTATTCACATTCCCACCAGCAGTGCAAGAGTGTTCCCTTTTCTCCACACCCTCTCCAGCATTTATTGTTTCTAGATTTTTTGATGATGGCCATTGTGACTGGTGTGAGATGATATCTCATTGTAGTTTTGATTTGCATTTCTCTAATGATGAATGATGTTGAGCATTCTTTCATGTGTTTGTTGGCAGTCTGTATATCTTCTTTGGAGAAATATCTATTTAGGTCTTCAGCCCATTTTTGGATTGGGTTGTTTGTTTTTTGTTATTGAGCTGCATGAGCTGCTTGTAAATTCTGGAGATTAATCCTTTGTCAGTTGCTTCATTTACAAATATTTTCTCCCATTCTGAGGGTTGTGTTTTCATCTTGTTTATGGTTTCCTTTGCTGTGAAAAAGCTTTGAAGTTTCATTAGATCCCATTTGTTTATTTTTCTTTTTATTTCCATTTCTCTAGGAGGTGGGTCCAAAAGTATCTTGCTGTGATTTATGTCATAGAGGGTTCTGCCTGTGATTTCCTCCTAGAATTTGACAGTGTCTGGCCTTACATTTTTGTCTTTAATACATTTTGAGTTTATTTTTGTGTATGGTGTTAGGGAGTGTTCTATTTTCATTCTTCTAGATGTTCCTGTCCAGTTTTCCCAGCACCACTTATTAAAGATGCTGCCTTTTCTCCACTCTATATTCTTGCCTCCTTTACCAAAGATAAGGTGACTATATGTGCGTGAGTTTATCTCTGGGCGTTCTATATTGTTCCATTGATCTATATTTCTGTTTTTGTGCCAGCAGAATACTGTCTTGATTACTGTAGCTTTGTAGTATAGTCTGAAGTCAGGGAGGCTACTTCCTCCAGCTACATTTTTCCTTCTCAGGATTGCTTTGGCTATTCAGGGTCTTTTGTGTTTCCATACAAATTGTGAAATTTGTTGTTCTAGTTCTGTGAAAAATGCCAGTGGTAGTTTGATAGGGATTACATTGAATCTGTAGATTGCTTTGGGGAGTAGAGTCATTTTCACAATGTTGATTCTTCCAATCCAGGAACATGGTATATCTCTATATCTTTATCATCTCTATTTTCTTTCATCTGTGTCTTATAATTTTCTGTATACAGGTCTTTTTTCTCCTTAGGTAGCTTTATTCCAAACATTTTCTTTTTGTTGCAATGGTAATTGGGAATATTTTCTTTTTGTAATTTTTTTTTTTTGGTTTTTTGCAGTACACGGGCCTCTCACTGCTGTGGCGTCTCCTGCTGCAGAGAACAGGCTCCGGACTCAGAGGCCCAGCAGACACGGCTCACGGGCCCAGATGCTCTGTGACATGTGGGATCCTCCCAGACCGGGGCACGAACCTGTGTCCCCTGCATCAGCAGGTGGACGCTCAACCACTGCGCCACCTGGGAAACCCTGGGAGTGTTTTCTTAATTTCACTTTCAGATTTTTCATCATTAGTGTATAAGAATGCCAGAGATTTCTGTGTATTAATTTTGTATCCTGTTACTTTACCAAGCTCACTGATTAGCTCTAGTAGTTTTCTGGTAGCATCTTTAGGATTCTCTATGTACAGTGTCATGTCATCTGCAAACAGTGACAGCTTTACTTCTTCTTTTCTGATTTGGATTCCTTTTGTTTCTTTTTTCTTCTCTGATTGCTGTGGCTAGAACTTCTAAATCTATGTTGAATAAGAGAGGTGAGAGTGCGCAACTTTGTCTTGTTCCTGATCTTAGTGGAAATGGCTTCAGTTTTTCAACACTGTGGATGATGTTGGCTGTGGGTTTGTCATATATGGCCTTTATTGTGTTTAGGAAAGTTCCCTCTATGCCTACTTTCTGCAGGGTTTTTATCATAAATTGGTGCTGAATTTTGTCAAAAGTTTTCTCTTCATCTATTGAGATGATCCTATGTTTTTTCTACTTCAGTTTGTTCATATGGTGCATCACGTGGATTGATTTGCATATATTGAAGAATCCTTGCATTCCTGGAATAAACCCCACTTGATCATGGTGTATGATCTTTTAATGTGCTGTTGGATACTGTTTGCTAGTATTTTGTTGAGGATTTTTGCATCTATGCTCATCTGTGATATTGGCCTGTAGTTTTCTTTCTATGTGACGTCTTTGTCTGCTTTTGGTATCAGGATGATGGTGGCCTTGTAGAATGAGTTTGGGAGTGTTCTTCCCTCTGCTACATGTTGGAAGAGTTTGAGAAGGATAGGTGTTTGTTAGCTCTTCTCTACATAGTTGATAGAATTCCCTTGTGAAGCCATCTGGTACTGGACTTTTGTTTGTTGGAAGATTTTTAATCACAGTTTCAATTTCAGTGCTTGTGTTTGGTCTGTTCATATTTTCTATTTCTTCCTGGTTCAGTCTCGGCAGGTTGTGCATTTCTGAAAATTTGTCCGTTTCTTCCCGGTTTTCCATTTTATAGTCATAGTGTTGCTTGTAGTAATCTCTCATGATCTTTTGTATTTCTGCCATGTCAGTTGTTACTTCACCTTTTTCATTTCTAATTCTATTGATTCGGGTCTTCTCCCTTTTTTTCTTGATGAGTCTGGGTAGTGGTGTTTCATTTTTATTTATCTTCTCAAAGTACCAGCTTTTAGTTTTATTGATCTTTGCTATCATTTCCTCCATTTCTTTTCCATTTATTTCTGATCTGATCTTTATAATTTCTTTCCTTCTGCTAACTTTGGAGATTTTTTGTTCTTCTTTCTGTAATTGCTTATGTGCAAGATTAGGTTGTTTATTTGCGATGTTTCCTGTTTCTTAAGGTAAGATTGTATGGCTATAAAATTCCCTCTTAGAAGAGCTTTTTTTGCATCCCATAGGTTTTGGGTAATCGTGTTTCCATTGTCATTTGTTTCTAGGGTTTTTTTTTTTTTTTTGCGGTACGCGGGCCTCTCACCGTCGCGGCCTCACCCGTTGTGGAGCACAGGCTCTGGACGCGCAGGCTCGGTGGCCATGGCTCACGGGCCCAGCCACTCCACAGCACGTGGGATCTTCCCGGACCGGGGCACGAACCCGTGTCCCCTGCATCGGCAGGCGGACTCTCAACCACTGCGCCACCAGTGAAGCCCCTGTTTCTAGGTATTTTTTGATTTCCTCTTTGATTTCTTCAGTGATCACTTCGTTATTAAGTAGTGTATTGTTTAGCCACCATGTGTTTCTTTTCTTTACAGATCTTTGCCTGTAACTGACATCTAGTCTCATAGCGTTCTGGTCGGAAAAGATACTTGATACGATTTCAATTTTCTTAAATTTACCAAGGTTAGTTGTGTGACCCAAGATATGATCTATCCTGGAGAATGTTCCATGAACACTTGAGAAAAATGTGTATTCCGTTGTTTTTGGATGGAATGTCTTATAAATATCAATTAAGTCCATCTTGTTTAATATATCATTTAAAGCTTTTGTTTCCTTATGTATTTTCATTTTGGATGATGTCTCAATTGGTGAAAGTGGGGTGTTAAAGTCCCCTACTATGATTGTGTTACTGTCAATTTCCTCTTTTATGGCTGTTAGTATTTGCCTTATGTATTGAGATGCTCCTATGTTGGGTGCATAAATATTTACAATTGTTTTATCTTCTTCTTGGATCAATCCCTTGATCATTATGTAGTTCCCTTCTTCTTCTCTTCTAATAGTCTTTATTTTAAATCTATTTTGTCTGATATCAGAATTTCTACTCCAGCTTTCTTCTGATTTCCAGTTGCATGGAATATCTTTTTCCATCCCCTCACTTTCAGTCTGTATGTGTCCCTAGGTCTGAAGTGGATCTCTTGCAGAGAGCATATATACGGGTTTTGTTTTTGTATCCATTCAGCCAGTCTGTGTCTTTTGGTGGGAGCATTTAATCCATTTACATTTAAGGCAATCGTTGATATGTATGTTCCTATTCCCATTTTCTTAATTGTTTTGGGTTTGTTATTGTAGGTCTTTTCCGTCTCTTGTGTTTCTTCCCTACAGAAGTTCCTTTAGCATTTGCTGTAAAGCTGGTTTGATGGTGTTGAACTATCTCAGGTTTTGCTTCTCTGTAAAGTTTTTAATTTCTCCATCAAATCTGATTGAGATCCTGGCTGGTAGAGTAATCTTGGTTGTAGGTGTTTCTCCTTCATCACTTTAAATATGTCCTGCCACTTTGTTGTAGCTTGCAGTGTTTCTGCTGAAGATCAGCTGTTAACCTTAGGGGGATTCCCTTGTGCGTTATTTGTTCTTTTTCCCTTGCTGCTTTTAATATGTTTTCTTTGTATTTAATTTTTGATAGTTTGATTAATATGTGTCTTGGCGTGTTTCTGCTTGGATTTATCCTGTATGGGACGCTCTGTGCTTCCTGGACTTGATTAAGTATTTTCTTTTCCCTACTAGGGAAGTTTTCAACTATAATCTCTTCAAATATTTTCTAAGTCCTTTCTTTTCCTCTTCTTCTTCTGTGACCCCTATAATTCGAATATTTGTGCGTTTAATGTTGTCCCAGAGGTCTCTGAGACTGTCCTCAGTTCTTTTCATTCTTTTTTCTTTATTCTTCTCTGAAGTAGTTATTTCCACTATCTTATCTTCCAGATCACTTATCCATTCTTCTGCCTCAGTTATTCTGCTATTGATCCCTTCTAGAGTATTTTTAATTTCATTTATTGGGTTGTTCATCATTGCTTGTTTCCTCTTTAGTTCTTCTAGGTGTTTGTTAAATATTTCTTACATTTTCTCTATTCTATTTCCAAGATTTTGGATCATATTTACTGCATATCTGGTGATGATGTACTCCATTACCTTTTTGTTTGTTCAGGAAATTCTTTATCTCTCCATTTACCTGATTTGCCAGGTATAGAATTCTCAGCTGAAATTTTTGCTTTCAACATTTTGAAAATATTATTCTATTATCTTTTGACATGAAAGGTTTCTGTTGCAAAATCATCCCATTTTCTTATGGTGGTGCCCTTTTATGTAGTGTCTCTCTTTTCTCCTGCTGCTTTCAAAATTGTTTTCTTTGTCTTTGCCTTCTGACAATTGAATTATATAATGTGTCTTGGTGTATTTCTGTTCATGTTCAGTTTATTTGGGAAACTTTGGGCCTCATGAACCTTGATGTTTATTTCTCTCTCCAAGTCTGGGAAATTTTCAGCGATTTCTGCTTTAAATACACTTTCTGCCCCTTTCTCTTTTTCTGGAATTCCTATAAATGTGCATGTTGTTCTTTTGATTGTGTCTCATAAATACCATAGGCTGTCTTCATTTTTTTTTCATCTTTTTTTAAATTTTTCTCCTCTGACTGGATAATTTCCAATGTGCTATGTCTAGATTATTGATTCTTTCTCTGCATGGTCAAGTGTGCTTCTGAAGCTTTCTGTTGAGTTATTTAGTTCAGTCATTGTATTTTTTTATGCTACAATTTTTCTTTGGTTTGTGTGTTTGTGTGTGTGTGTGTGTGTGTGTGTGTGTGTGTGTGATGGTTTCCATTTCTTTGTTGGGTTTTTTGCTTTGTTCATGCATTGTTTCCTTAATTTGATTTGGTTGTCTGAGTGTTCTTGTAGTTTACTAAACGTTGAGATATATTCTACATTCTCTGTCTGACAGTTCATAGATCTCCATTTATTTAGGGTCAGCTATTGGAGCTTCATTAGTTTTCTTTTATGGTGTCATGTTTACTTGATTTTTTTGTGATCCTTGATTCCTTTGACTGGTATCTACCCATTTAAGTAAGTGGTCTCCTCTTCCAGACTTTATAGGTTCACTTTGGCAGAGATAGTTCTTCACCAGTTAACTCAGTTCGGTTTTCTGGACGTGTGTGCTGGTAATGCTCCTGGGCAAGTAGCCGTGCTATCAGGGTCTATTTTGGGGCAAGGTCACTGCCTGAGCTCTGAGTTTGGGGGAGTGCTGCAGGCTGAGAAGAGTTGGGTGAAATTAGAATTGCTGGCTTGGTTTCTTACCAAAGATACCTATAGAATAAGCTCTGTGGTTGCTTGGGTTCTCTGGTTAATCTTACTAGGTGGTTGGGATTCTGCTATACTTAGTAATAGGTGGGGTTATGAATAAGCTTCCCTGCCCTGGCAGGGAAGTGCCTTGGGCCTGAAGGCTGCACAACTTGTTGTTTGGAGCCCAAAATCAGGAAAGACTATGAACTGAATTCCCTGGCCAGACAAGACCACTTGTTTTACTCTGCACATGGGCAAAGCCATGGGCTATGCTCTCTATTCAAGTGTAAGCACAGCCATTGCATGAACCATGAAACTATGAATGTGCTTTTTTTAGGTGTCCTGGTTGGAAGTCTGTATTTAGCAATAGGCAAAGGTATGAATTAGTTTCCCTGTCTAGGAAGATCAGGAAACGTGGCTCCAAGTCCAGAAACACTTTTTGTTTGTGGTCTTAAATCAAGGCTACTCAAGCTCCAGTTCTGTGGCCAAGCAGGGCCACTGATTTTGGTCTGCTGATGATCAGTTCTGCTCAAGTAGTGCTGTGCTACCCACATTTTCAGGTGTTCCAGCCAGGCTTTCTGGTTGAGTGGCATCAGGAGCTACACTCATCAGTGGACTGGGCTATCCTGCATGGGTGAGGGAAACCAGGCTACAGGACTAGCAAGGCTCTTCATTGGAAGACCCCAACCAGGCAGACCTTCAGGCCACCAAGTTCCATATTCAGATTGTGCCACTGTCTTGGATCTGCATATGAGAAAAACTGCTGGTTGGGGCTACTACTTGATTGCTACAGTTATAAAATTGGTCTGCCAAGATCCAAGTGCTGATTGTTGCAAGCCCCTTTCCCCTTCTGTGTCACAATCAGATTCCTAGTAGTCAAGTCATTCAGCTTCCCTTATAATCCCCATGGGGTGAGACCAGAGTGGGGGCTACCAGGAAGCAACCTACAATCTTGGGTAAGCTGGATGTCCACATTGAGCTCTATTTTCCCACTGGAGGAACTATAGGCTCAGAGAAGATCTCAGTGTGTTGCTGCACTGGTCTGGGGGAGGGGAAATGTGGTCAGCATGTAGCCATTCATCTTACCCTTTTAATGTAATCTGTCTTGGTCTCTGTGGTACAGGGAGAATGCTTCATCCTCCCCCCCCCCCATGTTCTAGTATTTTCTCAGTGGTGTCTTGTCCATGAATAGCTGTTAGCTGGTTTTTTCTGTGTGTCTGTGAGGGTCAATAAAGTTAGAAATGACCTATGTCGTCATTTTGGTGATGTCACTCTTGTTCATTGAATTTGATGAAAGAATATGACCTCCTAGGTTTGGCTGCTGACCCTTTTCAGAATGCACCTTGTGCTGCCTTTTCTGTGACTTTTCTCTGAATGACAGATTTAGAAGCACCATGGGCAGGCTAGCTCTCCACAGGGGATCTCACCAACGTTTGGATCTTGCCATGCAAAGGTTATCTTTTGTGTGTGTGTGTGTGTGTGTGGTGCGCGGGCCTCTCACTGTTGTGGCCTCTCCTGTTGTGGAGCCCAGGCTCCAGACGCACAGGCTCAGCAGCCATGGCTCACGGGCCTAGCCACTCCGTGGCATGTGGGATCTTCCTGGACCGGGGCACGAATCCATGTCCCCTGCATCAGCAGGCAGACTCTCAACCACTGCACCACCGGGGAAGTACCCCATACAAAGTTATCTTGATTACAAGGCCAGCATCAGCTACAATCAACAGGTGGAACCCAGTTTCACAGAGGGACAGCAGATTATTAACACAGGGAAGGGAATGCACATCAGGCAAATTGATATTCATTGAAAGACCTGGTCCCAGGCATATAATCAGACTTTTGTGAAATGGGTCCATTGGACCTTCCAAAGAAGTGTAGCAGGATATGGATGCCCAGTCAGTAGAGGTCATCTGCCCAGCTCCCAGGTAAGGGAAGCATGTCTCTTAGGGGTAGGGGTAGTCTTGGGTCCAGGGCAGCTTCAGGACCAAAAGGTGTCACATGCCTCAGACAAAAGGGACTCTCTGAGAATCAGGGCTGATAACCTGAAGATCTAGAATAACAGCCTGCCTGAATCTACCTGGGCTAAAGTCTGGACATCTTGGGCACCAACACAAATCAATTTCTATTTTGAGGTAAAGAATTAGAATTGGGGCCAGATGCCTTATATGCTATGAGTCAGCAAGTCTGCGCAGTGGTTACATGAGAACTAAAAACCTTATTCTCCATGAACACCATGGCCTCTCTGCTTTTGTAATTGTTTCATCTTAAATATAGTTTTTAAAATATTCCAACCCACTTATAGCTGAGCTAAAGGGAAAAAGATTTGGTCACACTTCAACTGACCTAAAGAGAGGCGTGAGATCAGAAGTGGCCAAAGCTTTCTAAGTTTAGCATCTTGAAAAATCTAGAGAACTTGGGCACAGAGAGAGGTGAAAATCCAGGAGAAGTAAAGTTATGGACACCTACTAACATCAGTTTCATCCTATTCATTGTTTGCTCCCCCACCAGTACTTGCGAGCTGGCTGTATAGCTCTCTCATTGAATCCCATGATCCACGTATACCTTCCGTGTCCTTTTGGGGGGGTAGAACTGGCAGAACCACCTCAATGTCAGGTCTTAACCTCCCAAAGAATCATAGGATCTTAAATACCAGACTTGGGAAGGTCTGTAGAAATCAGCTAGTTGGATGGCTCTCAATGCTGACTTAAACATCAGAATCTCGTGGGAAGGAGGTGAACCTTTACAAAAATATCAGTACTCTTAGCCTTATCCCTAGAAATTCATATTTAATTGGTCATGAGAGGGGGCCCAGGCATCAGTATTTTTAAAAGTGCCAGGTAATTCTAATGTGCAGTCAGGGTTGAGAAACACTGATATAGTCCAATCTGTTCATTGTATAGGTGGGCAATCTGAGGCTCACAGAGGTGAAAAGAAATGTCAAAGATGTCATAACAAGTAAGTGAAATAAACTAAAGTATAAGTCTTCTTATTCCTAATCCCATACTCTTTCTACTATTCCACACTGCTTCTCAATGTAGAAAGCATGTACAGTTCTGAGTTCCCTCAAAGAATTACACATATCTGGTTCCATATGGCACGATGCCACCACTGCCATTTCACTCAAACTTCCTCACATACACCTCATGTAACCCTACACTCAGAGAATGGATGGTTGGAGAAGTGTGGAGGAGCTGCATCTTATGTGAAGTGAAATATCCTTGTGTCTGACCACTCCCAATCCCAAGGAGCCCTTAACACCAGCACATGGGAAAATTTTTGTTTTTTAATGAGATAATTCTGGACATTTTTATCTTCTTTTTTTTTGTGGTACGCAGTCCTCTCACTCTTATGGCCACTCCCATTGCAGAGCACAGGCTCTGGACGCACAGGCTCAGCGGCCATGGCTCACGGGCCCAGCCACTCTGCGGCATGTGGGATCTTCCCGGATCGGGGCATGAACCCGCGTCCCCTGCATCGGCAGGTGGACTCTCAACCACTGCGCCACCAGGGAAGCCCTCTATCTTCTTTTTAATGAACATTTCCCTAAGTAATTAAATATGGTTACAAAGTCTATCTATTTGAAAATCTTATTTAATTAACTAATCCCACATTATTGTATAATTAGGTGCTTTCCAATTGTTTTCCTATTACAAACAGGGCCTCAAAGAATACCAAACTATAAAAATACAATAATAATTTTAACTTCCAAATTGTCCTAATGAAAGATTGTACTGATGTATACTGTCATGGAGAATATGTACAAATAACAAATTCCCCACATCCTGCCCAATACTGAGTTATCAGTCTTTTTAACTCTTTACCAATCTGACAAAGGGAAAAATGGCAATATTTTAAATCCATTTATTTTATTACTATCATTTCCCATGTCTTTAATGGCCATTTATATTTCTCATGGTTTCCCTGTTCATGCCTTTTGCCCTTTGTGATAGGAAAATTTCTAAAATGAAAATTTCCAAGATTCTCAGCCCTTGGCATACCTGCCCTTCATGAGAGTGTGGGCAGGACCTATGAATATGATGGGATAGTCGCTCTTAGGTTATGCTATATGAAAAGGTGATGAGCTATTCAATCTCACGATTATGTTATGTATAAGACTTTGAAATAGCATACTGAAAAAGGATTCTCCTTCTGACTTTGAAGAAGTAAGCTGCCATGTTATGAGAGGGCCACATAGGCCTGAGGGTGGCCTCTAGGAGTATAGAGAAACCCTTCCCTCCCCAGTTGACAGCAAGAATATGGATACTCAGTTCCACAACCACAAGGAAATAAATTCTGCCAATATCCTTCATGAGCTTGGAAGAAAATCTTGAGCTCCAGTGGAAGTGATATTCTGAGACCTCAAAATCTAAGTTATAAGAAGCCTTTCAGCTTTCATCTGGTTCTTTTGAAATGCTCTCTTTTGAACTCTTTTTTTAAGATTCAGCCTCTAGGCTGTGAGAAGCCCAAGCCACATAGTTAGACAACATGTAGGCACTCAGCTGTAGCATCAACTGAGAGTCATACAAGTGAGCCATCTTGGACATTCCAGCCCCACTGAGCTACCAGCTGATTGACACCTCAGCCAATACCACATATAGGAGAACTACACAACTGATCCCAGAGAATTACAAGACATAATAAGAATAATCACTCCCTTAAGCCACTAAATTTTTTGATTTGTTATGCAACAAAAGATAGCAGGAACACAGATTGGCACTTAAATAGGTTTTAACCAATGCAGACATATACCTATTGGATTTGTTACACAGTAAGAGATAACTAGAACATATATGAATACATTTAATCTTCTTAATAACCATATAGAATAAGTACTATTATTATCCCTATTTTACAAATGAGGGAAGGAAATAAGTAATTTGTCCAATATCACAGGAATAATAAATGATTAAGCCATAATTCAAATTCAGATATTTTGACTACAGAGTCCATATTTCTAACCAATATGCTATACTGCTGCTTATTAACACAAATGGAAAAAAATCTAAATAAAATATTTGCAAATTAAGCCCAGCAGCATATTAAGAGTATAATAGAGCATAACTAAGTAAGGTTTATCTCAGCAATACAAGGACAGAAAATGAGGAAGTCTATCTGTAACAGATTAAAGGACAAAATATCATATGATCATCTCAACAGATATGGAAAAAGTGGTTGATAAAAATCTCACATCCACTATTGCACAGAAAAAAATCTTGGCAATCTAACATTATAACAGAACTCCCATCAGTTGAGAAAATGTCATTCAAGAAACTTGCAGGACATATGAAGCATAAAGTTGAAATAATAAAATCATTTTCATCAAAGCCAGGAAAGAATATCCAAGTAAACCTACAACAAAGACAAATCTTAGTGGTGAAACATTAGAAGTATATCCACTAATGTCAGGAAGACCAAGATATCCAATATCACCACTAACACACAACATTATTCTGCATGTATTAACTGATAAAATATCACAATAAAACAAATAAGAGGGGCTTCCCTGGTGGCGCAGTGGTTGAGAGTCCGCCTGCCGATGCAGGGGACATGGGTTCATGCCCCGGTATGGGAAGATCCCACATGCCGTGGAGCGGCTGGGCCCGTGAGCCATGGCCACTGAGCCTGTGCATCCGGAGCCTGTGCTCTGCAACGGGAGAGGCCACAACAGTGAGAGGCCTGCGTACCGCAAAACAAACAAACAAAAATAAAACAAATAAGAGATAAACAGATTCAAAAAGAATAAAGATGTGTTCTAAGAGGAACAACTATCATATTAAGAATATATTCAATATTTAGCCACAAAATGTAAAAAATAATTGCTTTCCTAAATACCATTATTGCAAATTAAAAACAAAAAAAGGAGTAACATAACTTATAATCACAATAACAACATAAAAATAAAGTACTTAGAAATAAGTATAAGAAATACTTATGGTCCTTATAGAGAAAACTGTGATCACCTAGAGATGACCTAAGTAAATGGAGAGACAGAACATGTTCGTGAATGGTAAACTACTATATGGGAAAAGAATCTAAAAAAAAGACTGGAATATGTTTATGTATAACTGATTCACTTTGCTGTATAGAAGAAACCAGCACAACATTGTAAATCAACTATACTTCAATAAAATTTTTTAAATGAATGGTAAACTAAATATTGTAAACTTATTCTATATTTAAATTAAATCAAATTTGTTAGTTATTTCAAAAACTTTCATACTTGCTCTGAAAATTTTGAAACCTGATATTTGTAAAATTTCTGTGAATGTTCAAAGAGTGGTGGAAAATAAGATTTTGTCTCTATTGATGGGGTAAAATTTTCAATATATAGTTATTAATAATTACAAAGCCTTGTAGCCTTAATAACATTTGGCTACTTGACCCGTCAAAAACTTAATTATATTAACATTTCTATTTCTTCTTTTTTTATTCTTATATACCTGGATTTACTAAAAATATTAACTGGGGAATGAATGGTGACAATTATCTAATTTATATATAGTACATTATTAAATGTTTCAACTATAGAAAGACTTTGTGCAGATTTATGAAAATATAAAGGAATTGTTTTTGTGGAGATATGATAGATTTATGAAAATATGAGAATTGTTTGTGTGAAGATATGGTACTATTCAGGAAATTGTTAAAATTGGAACCATAAAATTATAGCATCAATTTAGATATTTCACCTGGCTAAGATATTCTTGAAGCTGTAGAACGTAAACCTACCTATACTTGGGCATTTCTGGTGGTAGAGCCCATTCCTGCAGAATCAGTTAAACCCCAAACTGTGTGTCCTCATAGCACATTTTTTTAATCTTTATTGGAGTATAATTGTTTACAATGGTGTGTTAGTTTCTGCTTTATAACAATGTGAATCAGGTATACATATACATATGTCCCCATATCTCTTCCCTCTTACATCTCCCTCCCTCCCACCCTCCCTATTCCACGCCTTTACGTGGTCACAAAACACAGAGCTGATCTCCCTGTGCTATGCAGCTGCATCCCACTAGCTATCTATTATACGTTTGGTAGTGTATATATCTCCATGCTACTCTCTCACTTTGTCACAGCTTACCCTTCTCCCTCCCCATATCCTCAAGTCCATTCTCTAGTACGTCTGTGTCTTTATTCACATATTGCCCCTACGTTCTTCATGATATTCCTTTTTTTCTTAGATACCATATATATGTGATAGCACACGGTATTTGTCTTTCTCTTTCTGACATACTTCAATCTGTATGACAGACTCTGGGTCCATCCACCTGATTACAAATAACCCCATTTAGTTTCGTTTCATGGCTGAGTAATATTCTATTGTGTGTATGCGCCACATCTTCTTTATCCATTCATCCAATGAAGGACATTTAGGTTGTTTCCATCTCCTGGCTATTGTAAATACAGCTGCAATGAACATTTTGGTACATGACTTTTTTTGAATTACAGTTTCCTCAGGGTATATGCCCAGTAGTGGGATTGCTGGGTCATATGGTAGTTCTATTTGTAGTTTTTTTAAGGAACCTCCATACTGTTCTCCATAGCGGCTGTACCAATTCACATTCCAACCAGCAGTGCAAGAGTGTTCCCTTTTCTCCACAGCCTCTCCAGCATTTATTTTTTCTAGATTTTTTGATGATGGCCAAACTGACCAGTGTCAGATGATATCTCATTGTAGCTTTGATTTACATTTCTCTAATGATGAATGATGTTGAGCATTCTTTCAAGTGTTTGTTGGCAGTCTGTATATCTTCTTTGGAGGAATGTCTATTTAGGTCTTCTGCCCATATTTGGATTGGGTTGTTTGTTTTTTTGTTATTGAGCTGCATGAGCTGCGTGTAAATTTTGGAGATTAACTCATCGTCAGTTTAGGCATTTGCAAATATTTTCTCCCATTCTGAGGGTTGTCTTTTGGTCTTGTTTATGGTTTCATTTGCTGTGCAAAAGCTTTGATGTTTCAATAGGTCCCATTTGTTTATTTTTGTTTTTATTTCCATTTCTCTAGGAGATGGGTCAAAAAGAATCTTGCTGATTTATGTCACAGAGCGTTTTGCCTATGATTTCCTCTAAGAGTTTGATAGTTTCTCGCCTTACATTTAGGTCTTTATTTTTTTATTTTTTTTACATTTAGGTCTTTAATCCATTTCGAGCTTATTGCTGTGTATGGCGTTAGGGTGTGTTCTAGTCTCATACTTTTACATGTACCTGTCCAGTTTTCCCGGCACCATTTATTGAAAAGGATGTCCTTTCTCCACTGTACATTCCTGCCTCCTTTATCACAGATAAGGTGACCATATGTGTGTGGGTTTATCACTGGGCTTTCTATCCTGTTCCACTGATCTATATTTCTATTTTTGTGCAAGTACCATACTGTCTTGATTACTGTAGCTTTGTAGTACAGTCTGAAGTCAGGGAGCCTGATTCCTCCAGCTCCGTGTTTCGTTCTCAAGATTGCTTTGACTATTCGGGGTCTTTTGTGTTTCCATACAAATTGTGAAATTTTTTGTTCTAGTTCTGTGAAAAATGCCAGTGGTAGTTTGATAGGGATTGCATTGACTCTGTAGATTGCTTTGGGTAGTAGAATCACTTTCACAAGGATGATTCTTCCAATCCAAGATCATGGTATAACTATCCATCTATTAGTATCATTTTTCAATTATTTCATCAGTGTCTTATAATTTTCTGCATACAGGTCTTTTGTCTCCTTAGGTAGGTTTATTCCTAGATATTTTATTCTTTTGGTGGCAATAGTAAATGGGAGTGTTTTGTTGATTTCACTTTCAGATTTCTCATCAGTAGTGTATGGAATGCTAGAGATTTCTGTGCATTAATTTTGTACCCTGCTACTTTACCAAATTCATTGATTAGCTCTAGTCCCATACAGGATAAATCCAAGGAGAAAAACACCAGGACACATACTAATCAAACTATCAAGAATCAAATCCAAAGAAAACATATTAAAAGCAGCAAGGGAAAAACAACAAATAACACACAAGGGAATCCCCATAAGGTTAACTGCTGATCTTTCAGCAGAAACTCTTGAAGCCAGAAGGGACTGGCAGGACATATTTAAAGTGATGAAGGAGAAGAACCTGCAGCCATGATTACACAGCAAGGATCTCATTCAGGTTTGATGGAGAAATTAAAACTTTACAGACAAGCAAAAGCTGAGAGAGTTCAGCACCACCAAACAAGCTTTACAACAAATGTTAAAGGAACTTCTCTACACAAGAAACACAGGGTAAGTAAAAGAACTACAATAAAAAACCAAAAACAATTAAGAATATGGGAATAGGAACATACATATCGATAAACACCTTAAATGTAAACGGATTAAATGTTCCCACCAAAAGACACAGACTGGATGAATGCATACAAAAACAAGACCCATATATATGCTGTCTACAAGAGACACACTTCAGACATAGAGAAACATACAGACTCAAAGTAAGGCGATGGAAAGAGATATTCCGTGCAAATGGAAACCAGAACAAAGCTGGAGTAGCAATTATCCTATCAGACAAATTGGAGTTTAAAATAAAGGCTATTAGAAGAGACAAAGAAGGACACTACATAATGATCAAGGGGTCGATCCAAGAAGAAGATATTACAATTGCAAATATTTATGCAGCCAACACAAGAGCACCTCAATACATAAGGCAAATATTAACAGCCATAAAAGGGGAAATTGACAGTAACACATTCATAGTAGGGGACTTTAACACCCCACTTTCACCAATGGACAGGTCATCCAGAATGAAAATAAATAAGGAAACACAAGCATTAAATGATATATTAAACAAGATGGACTTAATTGATATTAATAAGACTTTCTATCCAAAAACAACAGAATACACATTTATCGCAAGTGCCCATGGAACATTCTCCAAGATAGATCATATCTTGGGTCACAAACCAAGCCTTGGTAAATTTAAGAAAATTGAAACTGTATCAAGGATCTTTTGTGACTGCAACACAATGAGACTAGATATCAATAACAGGAAAAGACCTGTAAAAGATACAAACATATGGAGGATAAACAATACACTACTTAATAACGAAGTGATCACTGAAGAAATCAAAGAGGAAATCAAAAAATACCAAGAAACAAATGACAATGCAGACACGATGACCCAAAACCTATGAGATGCAGCAAATGCAGTTCTAAGAGGGTAGTTTATAGCAATAAAATCCTACCTTAAGAAACAGGAAACATCTCGAACAAACTACCTAACCATGCACCTAAAGCAATTAGAGAATGAAGAACAAAAAAACCCCAAAGTTAGCAGAAGGAAAGAATACATAAATATCAGATGAGAAATAAATGAAAAAGATATGAAGGAAATGATAGCAAAGACCAATAAAACTAAAAGCTGGTTCTTTGAGAAGATAAATGAAATTGATAAACCATTAGCCAGACTCATCAAGAAAAATGCAAGGAGACTCAAATCAATACAAATAGAAATGATAAAGGAGAGGTAACAACTGACACTGCAGAAATACAAAAGATCATGAGAGATTACTACAAGTAACTCTATGCCAATAAAATGGGCAACCTGGAAGAAATGGACAAATTATTAGAAATGCATAACCTGCCAAGACTGAATCAGGAAGAAATAGAAAATATAAAAAGACCAATCACAAGCACTGAAATTGAAACTGTGATTAATAATCTTCCAAAAAACAAAAGCCCAGGACCAGATGGCTTCACAGGCGAATTCTATCAAATGTTTAGAGAAGAGTTAACACCTATCCTTCTCAAAATCTTCCAAAATATAGCAGAGGGAGGAAAACTCCCAAATTCATTCTTCGAGGCCACCATCACCCTGATACCAAAACCAGACAAGGATGTCACAAAGAAAGAAAACTACAGTCCAATATCACTGATGAACATAGATGCAAAAATCCTCAACAAAATACTAGCAAACAGAATCCAACAGCACATTGAAAGGATCATACACCATGATCAAGTGGGGTTTATTCCAGGAATGCAAGGATTCTTCAATATACGCAAATCAATAAACATGATACCCCATATTAACAAATTGAAGTAGAAAATACATTTGATCATCTCAATAGATGTAGACAAAGTTTTCAACAAAATTCAACACCAATTTATGATAAAAACCCTGGAGAAAGCAGGCATAGAGGGAAGTTTCCTCAACATAATAAAGGCCATAAATGACAAATCCACAGCCAACATCATCCTCAATGGTGAAAAACTGAAAGCATTTCCACTAAGATCAGCAACAAGACAAGGTTGCCCACACTCACCACTCTTATTCAACATAGTTTTCGAAGTTTTAGCCACAGCAATCAGAGGAGAAAAGGAAATAAAAGGAATCCAAATCGGAAAAGACGAAGTAAAGCTGTCACTGTTTGCAGATGACATGACACTATACATAGAGAATCCTAAAGATGCTACCAGAAAACTGCTAGAGCTAATCAATGAATTTGGTAAAGTAGCAGGATACAAAGTTAATGCACAGAAATCTCGGGCATTCCTATACACTAATGATGGAAAATCTGAAAGTGAATTCAAGAAAACACTCCCATTTACCACAGCAACAAAAAGAATAAAATATCTAGGAATAAACCTACCTAAGTAGACAAAATACCTGTATGCTGAGAATTATAAGACACTGATGAAATTAATTAAAGATGAAACTAATAGATGGAGAGATATACCATGTTCTTGTATAGGAAGAATCAACATTGTGAAAGTCACTCTACTACCCTAAGCCATCTACAGATGCAATGCAATCCCTATCAAACTACCACTGGCATTTTTCACAGAACTAGAACAAAAAATTTCACAATTTGTATGGAAACACAAAAGACCCCGAATAGCCAAAGCAGTCTTGAGAATGAAAAACGGATCTGTAAGAATCAGGCTCCCTGACTTCATACTGTACTACAAAGCTACAGTAATAAAGATAGTATGGTACTGGCACAAAAGCAGAAATATAGATCAATGGAACAGGATAGAAAGCCCAGAGATAAACCCACAAACATATGGTCACCTTATCTTTGATAAAGGAGGCAGGAATATACAGTGGAGAAAGGACAGCCTCTTCAATAAGCGTTGCTGGGAAAACCGGACAGGTACATGTAAAAGTATGAAACTCGAACACTCCCTAACACCATACACAAAAATAAGCTCAAAATTGATTACAGACCTAAATGTAAGGCCATTAACTATCAAGCTCTTAGATGAAAACATAGGCAGAACACTCTATGACATAAATCACAGCAAGATTATTTTTGACCTATCTCCTAGAGAAATGGAAATAAAAACAAAAATAAACAAATGGGACCTAATGAAACTTCAAAGCTTTTGCACAGCAAAGGAAACCATAAACAAGACCAAAAGACAACCCTCAGAATGGGAGAAAATATTTGCAAATGAAGCAACTGACAAAGGATTCATCTCCAGAATTTACAAGCAGCTCATGCAGCTCAATAACAAA
>RJWK010043453.1:0-18752 GCA_004363435.1 Platanista minor
TGTACCAAAATGTTCATTGCAGCTCTATTTACAATAACCAGGACATGGAAACAACCTAAGTGTCCATCATCGGATGAATGGATAAAGAAGATGTGGCACATATATACAATGGAATATTACTCAGCCATAAAAAGAAACGAAATGGAGATATTCGTAATGAGGTGGATGGACCTAGAGTCTGTCATACAGAGTGAAGTAATTCAGAAAGAGAAAGACAAATACCGTATGCTCACACATATATATGGAATCTAAGAAAAAATGAAATGTCGTGAATAACCTAGGGGCAAGACGGGAATAAAGACACAGACCTACTAGAGAATGGACTTGAGGATATGGGGAGGGGGAGGGGTAAGCTGTGATAAAGTGAGAGAGTGGCATGGACATATGTACACTACCAAACGTAAAATAGATAGCTAGTGGGAAGCAACCGCATAGCACATGGAGATCAGCTCGGTGCTTTGTGATCACCTGGATGGGTGGGATAGGGAGGGCGGGAGAGAGGGAGATGGAAGAGGGAGGAGTTATGGGAATATATGTATATGTATAATTGATTCACTTTGTTATAAAGCAGAAACTAACACCATTGTAAAGCAGTTATATTCCAATAAAATGTAAAAAAAATAAAAAAACAAACAAAGAAAAATCCTTGTTAAGTAGCTCTTGATAGGCCTGAATATTTTACTTCACTTGTGAGTTAATGTTTCTACAGATCATCTGATCTCAACCTCTTCCTAGCTTCATCTCCTGCCAACTCCACACGTCGAACTGTGTGCAGTTAACCCACATCCTGTGAGCTCTCACACTTCTGGGCCTTCAAATATGCTTCTGCCAGAAGTGACCTTCTTCTGCATTTAACCATCCATGAGGCTCTTTCGTGAGGCCTTCTGAGACTCCCCCAGGCAGAATGAATTATTCCTTCCTCTGATCCCAAGTCAATTCATATAAATCTTGATTATACAATATTTTCAGTATAGCTTTTTGAAAGAGTAATATATACTTATGTTAAATAATTAAAACAGTAAAAAATGGTTTACAATGTAATGTATGTCTCCCTCTTATGCTTGACACACAGGCAGGCCTCTCTTAAGGCAGCAATTATTCCCATGATAGCTACACATAGAAACATATATGCACACATAGCTCTGGGTTTTATAAGACTGGAAGCCTGTCTAAGAAGCACGGTGTTCTGAATCTTGCTTTCTTCTCTTGACAATATCTTAGACTTCTTTCTATATTAGTATATAAGCCTTATTATTTTTAATAGCTCTAAATATTTTAATATGGCATACTGTACTTTACTTACCCATCTTTTTATCATGGACATTTGAACTGTTTCTAGCTCTTACAAACAATGCTGCAATAACTCTCCTTGCTTGTATGTTTATAAAGAAAACAAATGGATACAAGAATGGGACTTGAAGTCAGATTTCCAGTGTTTGAAACCTGGCTCTGTACTAGTAGCTCTTTTAATCAAGTTATTTAACCTCTGTATGCTCCAATTTCCTCTTATGTAACTGGGGATTTAATAGTAATTTCATAGGATTTTTCTGAGGATTAAGTGAGTTACTACATGGAAAGAGCTTTAATATCCAGTACCTACTAAGCACTTGATGATGTTTACTGCTATTAATACAAAGGTCATACGGCTTTGGGCACTTGTGTGAGTATGTCTTTAGGATAAATTCCTAGGAGTGGAATTGTTGGGTACAGACATTTATAATTTTTATAGCTACCCATCTTAATTGGGTTCCTTTAGAAGCAGCCCCTAAAACAAGGATCTAAATACAAATATAGTTTATTTTGATGCTGAAGGAAAATCCAAGAAGGGTGGAAAAGTGAAACAGGAAGAAAAGGTAGCTAATAAAGGGTGTACTATCAAGCCAATCACCACTTTGGGTACTTGGAACTCAGTCCTGCTGTGGAAACTCAGAACCAGTATTGACACCAGCCTCAGAGTTATCTTCAGGGAGCTGGGTTCTTGGCACACTAAATCTTGTCCTGTCAGCTCAGTCATTGTCCGAAGGACATTGCATGAGCCATGGAGCAGTGGCTTCCAAAAGCAGAGTGATGGGAAGGCTCTGACTTGGTTCTGGCAATAATGGGATCATCTGGAGATAATTTTGAAAGAGTAACAAAATTGACTAAAAATTATTCTGATTTTTATCATCATGATATGCTGGGAATTCTCTATAACCTTAATTATAAATTACTCCTCCCCTCAGGGGCACTCCCCACTTTGATTCCCTGTATTCCACTGCCTGGAAGATATTAATTCCCTAACAATTTTGGCCTATTTCACAGGCAAGTAAAGTGGGTTTTATTGGCCAGAGAAAGAAACAAATGCAGGTGCTGGCAGTTGGAAGCCTGACCAGCATGAACTGAAGGGGAAGGGATAGATGATAAGTCAGAATACCAATAACATCCACCACAGTTGAACCTGTCCCACACTGACCATCTAAACAAGTTCATTACCATCTGTACTGCTTGAAGTTTTACCCATAGTAGTGATAATTTTTCCTCACTACTGTCTTTCATGACCACCCCTGAGTAGAACTGTGTTGTATAAGCAGTCTATTTTCAGCTCACATGACATGCTGAGCCAACACCACTATGAATCAGACCTGGGTTTTATTGTCCTCTGACAACTGGTTATAGGATCTCTCTGTGAAGTCTCCTGAGGGAGAGAAATTCATTTAACAAGTTAAGAAGTATGGGGGGCTGGACTGCCAGCTCATGTGATTTAGTTGCTTCCGCCAGACATGCTCACCTCTGATCGTAAATGTACTCTTGTATGATGGGTTACTGCTGTGCCTGCCCAACCGAGTTGGAGAATCTGACAATAACCAGATCCAGTCAATCACTTGGTGTCCCATAATGAGGCTCAGTTTCTACTAGGTCCAGTAGCAAACGAAGAGCTGTTTTCTGAATGTTAAACAGTTCTTTTGAAGACTTCTGCATCTATTGAGATGATCATATGGTGTTTCTCCTTCAATTTGTTAATTATGGTGTATCACATTGATTGATTTGCGTATATTGAAGAATCCTTGCATTCCTGGAATAAACCCCACTTGATCATGGTGTATGATTCTTTTAATGTGTTGTTTGATTCTGTTTGCTAGTATTTTTTGAGGATTTTTGCATCTATGTTCATCAGTGATATTGGTCTGTAGTTTTCTTTTTTTGTGACATCTTTGTAGGTTTTGGTACAGGGTGATGGTGGCCTCATACAATGAGTTTGGGAGTGTTCCTCCTTCTGCTTTATTTTGGAAGAGTTTGAGAAGAATAAGTGTTAGCTCTTCTCTAAAGGTTTGATAGAATTCTCCTGTGAAGCCATCTGGTCCTGGACTTTTGTTTGTTAGAAGATTTTTAATCACAGTCTCAATGTCAGAGCTTGTGATTGGTCTGTTTATATTTTCTATTTCTTCCTGGTTCAGTCTAGAATGTTGTGCTTTTCTAAGAATTTGTCCATTTCTTCCTGGTTGTCCATTTTATTGGCATAGAGTTGCTTGTAGTAATCTCTCATGATCCTTTGTATTTCTGCAGTGTCATTTGTTACTTCCCCTTTTTCATTTCCAATTCTACTGATTTGAGTTTTCTTTCTTTTTTTCTTGATGAGTCTGGCTAATGGTTTATCAATATTGTTTATCTTATCAAAGAACCAGTTTTTAGTTTTACTGATCTTTGCTATAGTTTCCTTCATTTCTTTTTCATTAATTTCTGATCAGACCTTTATGATTTCTTTCCTTCTGCTAACTTTGGAGTTTTTTTGTTCTTCTTTCTCTAATTGCTTTAGGTGTAAAGTTAGGTTGTTTATTTGAGTTGTTTCTTGTTTCTTGAGGTAGGATTGTATTGCTATAAACTTCCCTCTTAGAACTGCTTTTGCTGAATCCCATAGGTTTTGGTTTGTCGTGTCTCCATTGTCATTTGTTTCTAGGTATTTTTTTATTTCCTCTTTGATTTCTTCAGTGATTTCTTGGTTATTTAGCAGCATATTAGTGTTTGTGTTTTTTAAAGTTTTTTTCCTATAATTAGGAAAATTAGTCTCATAGAGTTGTGGTCAGAAAAGATACTTTATATGATTTCAATTTTAGTAAATTTACCAAGGCTTGATTTGTGACCCAAGATATGACCTATCCTGGAGAATGTTCCATGAGCACTTGAGAAGAAAGTGTATTGTGTTATTTTTGGATGGAATATCCTATCAATATCAATTAAGTTCATCTTGTTTTATGTATCATTTAAAGCTTGTGTTTCCTAATTTATTTTCATTTTGGATGATCTGTCCATTGGTGAAAGTGGGGTGTTAAACTCCCCTACTATGTTTGTGTTACTGTCAATTTCCCCTTTTATGGCTGTTAGTATTCGCCTTATGTATTGAGGTGCTCCTATGTTGGGTGCATAAATATTTACTATTGTAATACCTTCTTCTTGGATTGATCCCTTGATCATTATGTATTGTCCTTCTTTGTCTCTTGTAATAGTCTTTATTTTAAAGTCTATTTTGTCTGACATGAGTATTGCTACTCCAGCTTTCTTTTCATTTCCATTTGCATGGAGTATCTTTTTCCATCCCCTCACTTTCAGTCTGTGTGTGTCCCTATGTCTGAAGGGGGTCTCTTGTAGACAACATATATGCGGGTCTTGTTTTGTATCCATTCAGCCAATCTATGTATTTTGGTTGTTTTGTGTTTGTTATTGTAGGTCTTTTCCTTCTTAATTGTTTTTTGTTTGTTATTGTAGGTCTTTTCCTTCTCTTGTGTTTCCTGCCTAGAGAAGTTCCTTTAGCATTTGTTGTGAAGGTGATTTTGTTGTGCTGAATTCTCTTAGCTTTTGCTTGTCTGTAAAGGTTTTAATTTCTCCGTGAAATCTGAATGAGATCCTTGCTGGATAGAGTAATCTTGGTTGTAGGTTTTTCCCTTTCACCACTTTAGATATGTCCTGGCACTCCCTTCTGGCTTGAAGAGTTTCTGCTGAAACATCAGGTGGTAACCTTATAGGGATTCCCTTGTCTGTCATTTGTTGTTTTTCCCTTGCTGCTTTTAATATTTTTTCTTTGTATTTAATTTTCGTTAGTTTGATTAATATGTGTCTTGGCGTGTTTTTCCTTGGATTTATCCTATATGGGACTCTCTGTACTTCCTGGACTTGATTTCACTATTTCCTTTCCAATATTAGGGAAGTTCTCAATTATAATCTCTTTAAATATTTTCTCAGTCCCTTTCTTTTTCTCTTCTTCTTCTGTGACCCCTATAATTCGAATGTTGCTGCATTTATTATTGTCCCAAAAGTCTCTGAGACTGTCCTCAATTCTTTTTCTTTATTCTGCTCTTCAGTCATTATTTCCACTATTTTATCTTCCAGGTCACTTATCCGTTCTTCTGCCTTGGTTATTCTGCTATTGATCCCTTCTAGAGAATTTTTAAATTCATTTATTGTATTGTTCATGATTGTTTGTTTGCTCTTTAGTTCTTCTAGGTGCTTGTTAAATGTTTCTTTTATTTTCTCCATTCTATTTCCAAGATTTTGGATCATCTTTACTATCATTATTCTGAATTCTTTTCCAGGTTGACTGCCTATTTCCTCTTCATTTGCTAGGTCTGGTGGGTTTTTACTTTGCTCCTTCATCTGCTGTGTGTTTCTTTGTCTTCTCATTTTGCTTAACTTACTGTGTTTTGGGTCTCCTTTTTGTGGGCTACAGGTTCGTAGTTCCCAATGTGTTTGATGTCTGCCCCCAGTTGCTAAGGTTGGTTCACTGGGTTGTGTAGGCTTCCTGGTGGAGGAGACTAGTGCCTGTGTTCTGGTGGATGAGGCTGGATCTTGTCTTTCTGGTGAGCAGGTCCACGTCTGGTGGTGTGTTTTGGTGTGTCTGGACCTTATTATGATTTTAGGCAGCCTCTCTTCTAATGGGTGGGGTTGAGTTCCTGTCTTGCTAGTTGTTTGGCATCGGGTGTCCAGCACTCTAACTTGCTGGTTGTTGAGTGGAGCTGGGTCTTGGCGTTGAGATGGAGATCTCTGGGAGATTTTCACTATTTTATATTATGTGGAGCTGGGAGGTCTCTGGTGGACAAATGTCCTGAACTTGGGTCTCCCATTCATAGGCTCAGCCCTGATGCCTGGCTGGAGCACCAGGAGCCTGTCACCCACATGGCTCAGAATAAAAGAGAGAAAAAAAAGAAAGAAAAAGATAAAATAAAATAAATTAAAATAAAAAACAATTATTTTAAAAAATTTGTTAAGTAGTTTTAAAAAAAGAAAGAAAGAAAGAAGAGAACAGCTGAACCAAGAAACAAATCCACCAATGATAACAAGTGCTGAAAATTATAGTAAAAACAAAAAAAAGGGAAAAAAACTGACAGACAGAACCCTAGGACAAATGGTAAAAGCAAAGCTATACAGGCAAAACCACACACAGAAGCGTACTCATACACACTCACAAAAGGAGAAAAAGGGGAAAAAATATATATATATATATATATATATAATTTCTCCCAAAGTCCACCTCCTCAGTTTGGGATGATTAATTGTCTATTCAGGTACCCACAGATGGAGGGTACATCAAGTTGACTGTGGAGATTTAATCTGCTGCTTCTGAGGCTTCTGGGAGAGATTTCCCTTTCTCTTCTTTGTTTGTACAGCTCCTTGGATTCAGCTTTGGATTTGGCCCCACCTCTGTGTGTAGGTCGCCTGAGGGCGTCTTTTCTTTGCTCAGACAGGACAGAGTTAAATAAGCAGCTGATTCAGGGGCTCTGGCTCCCTCAGGCCAGGGGGAGAGAGGGGTACAGAGTGCATGGCGAGCCTGCAGCAGCACAGGCCAGCATGACTTTGCACCAGCCTGAGGCACGCCATGTGTTCTCCCAGGGAAGTTGTCCCCGGATCACAGGACCCTGGCAGTGGTGGGCTGCACAGGCTCGCTGGAGGGGAGGTGTGGATAGTGACCTGTGCTTGCACACAGGCTTCTTGATGGTGGCAGCAGCAGCCTTAGCGTGTCATGCCCATCTCTGGGGTCCGCACTGTTAGCCATGGCTCACGCCCATCTCTGGAGCTCTTTTAAGCAGCGCTCTTAATCCCCTCTCCTCACGCACCAGGAAACAAAGAGGTAGGAAAAAGTCTCTTGTCTCTTCGGCAGCTCCAGACTTTTTCCCAGAGCCCCTCCCAGCTAGCTGTGGTGCACTAACCCCCTTCAGGCTGTGTTCACACAGCCAACCCCAGTCCTCTCCCTGGGATCTGACCTCCAAAGCCCGAGCTTCAGCTCCCGGCCCCCGCCCACCCCAGAGGGTGAGCAGACAATCCTCTCTGGCTGAGTTCTGGTCGGCACTGATCCTCTGTGTGGGACTCTCTCTGCTTTTCCCTCTGCATCCCGGTTGCTGCACTCTGCTCCATGGCTCCAAAGCTTCCCCCCTCCACCACCCATAGTCTCCACCCACAAAGGGGCTTCCTAGTGTGCGGAAATCTTTCCTCTTTCACAGCTCCCTCCTACTGGTGCAGGTCCCGTCCCTATTCTTTTGTCTCTGTTCTTTCTTTTTTCTTTTGCCCTACCCAGGTACGTGGGAGTTTCTTGCCTTTTGGGAGGTCTGAGGTCTTCTGCCAGCGTTCAGTATTTGTGCTGTAGGAGTTGTTCCACATGTAGATGTATTTCTGATGTATTTGTGGGGAGAAAGGTGATCTCCCCGTCTTACTCATCTACCGTCTTGAAGCTCCTCTTGATACTTTTTTTATGAGTAAAATATTTCATTATACATATACATGACATCTTCTTTATCCATTCATCTATCATTGAACACTTGGGTTGCTTCCATATCTTTGCTATTGTAAATAATGCTGCAATGAACATTGAGTGCATAAATCTTTTCAAATTAATGTTTTTGTTTTTTTCAGGTGAATACAATACACAGAAGTGAAATTGCTAGGTTACATGGTACTTCTATTGTTAATTTTTTGAGGAACCTCCACACTGTTTTCCATAGCTACTGCACCAATTGACAATCCCACCAACAATATTTGAAAGTTCCCTATTCTCCACATCATCGCCATCACTTGTTATTTGTTATCTTTTTGTTGATAGCCATTCTGACGGGTATGAGGTGGAATTTCATTGTGGTTTTGATTTGAATTTCCCTGATGACTAGTGATGTTGAGCATTTTTTATGTGTCTGTTGGCCATCTATATGTCTTCTTTGAAAAATTCTCTATTAAGGTCCTCTGCACATTTTTAAAATCAAGTTATGTGTTTTTTTGATATTGATTTGTATGAGTTCTTTGGTATATTTGGGATGTTAGCCCCAATATCATTTGCAAACTTCTTCCATTCATTAGGAAGACTTTTTATTTTGTTGATAGTTTCCTTCTCTATGTAAATACTTTTTAGTTTTATATAGTCCCATTTTTTAATTTTTGCTTTTGTTCTCCTTGCCTGAGGAGACAGATCAAAAAAAATATTGATAAGACCAAAGTCAAAGAGCACATTGCCTGTGTTTTCTTCCAGAAGTTTAATGGCTTCAGGTCTTACATTCAAGACTTTAATCCATTTTGAGTTTATTTTTGTGATATGAGAAGGTAGTCCAGTTTGATTCTTTTGCATGTAGTTGTCCAGTATTTCAACACCATTTATTGAAGAGAATGTTTTTTTCCTCATTGTATATTCCTGCTTCCTTTGTCATAGGTTAATTAACCATAAAGCTGTGGGTTTATTTATGGTCTCTCTATTCTGTTCCATAGATCCATGTGTCTGTTTTTTTGTGCCAGTACCATACTGTTTTGATTACTATACTTTGTAGTATAGTTTGAAATCAGGGAGCATGATACCTCCAGCTTTATTCTACTTTCTCAAGATTGCTTGGGCTATTCAGGATCTTTTGTACAGCCACACAAATTTTAGAATTATTTGTTCTACTTCTGTGAAAAATGTCATGGTATTTTGATAGGGATTGCATTGAATCTGTAGATTGTCTTGGGGAGCATAGTCATTTTAACAATATTAATTCTTCCAATCCATGAGCATGGTATATCTTTCCATTTGTTCATATCGTCTTACATTTCTTTTTTTTTTTCTGAATTTTGCTTTATTTATTTATTTTTTATACAGAAGGTTCTTATTAGTTATGTATTTTATATACATTAGTGTACATATGTAAATCCCAATCTCCCAAATCATCCCAGCACCACCCCCATCCCCGCCACTTTCCCCCCTTGGTGTCCATATGTTTGTTCTCTACATCTGTGTCTCTATTTCAGCCTTGCAAAGCAGTTGATCTGAACAATTTTTCTAGATTCCGCATATATGTATTAATATATGATATTTGTTTTTCTCTTTCTGACTTATTTCACTCTGTATGACAGTCTCTAGGTCCATCCACATCTCTACAAATGATCCAATTTCATTCATTTATATGGCTGAGTAATATTCCATTGTATATATGTACCACATCCTCTTTATCCATTCATCTGTCGATGGGCATTAAGGTTGCTTCCATGACCTGGCTATTGTAAATAGTGCTGCAATGAACTTTGGGGTGCATGTGTCTTTTTTTTTAACATCTTTATTGTAGTATAATTGCTTCACAGTGCTGTGTTAGTTTCTGCTTTATAACAAAGGGAATCAGGTATACATATACATATATCCCCATATCTATTCCCTCTTGAGTCTCCCTCCCACCCTCCCTATCCCACCCCTCTAGGTGGTCACAAAGCACTGAACTAATCTCCTTGTGCTATGCAGCTGCTTCCTGCTAGCTATGTATTTTACATTTGGTAATGTATATATGTCCATGCCACTCTCTCACTTCGCCCCACCTTACCTTCCCCCTCCCTGTGTCCTCAAGTCCATTCTCGATATCTGCGTCTTTATTCCTGTCCTACCTTTAGGTCCTTAAGAACCTTTTTTTTTTTTTTTTCTTAGATTCCATATATACGTGTTAGCATATGATATTTCTTTTACTCTTTCTGACTTACTTCACTCTGTATGACAGACTTGAGGTCCATCCACCTTACTACAGATATCTCAATTTCTTTTCCTTTTATGGCTGAGTAATATTCCATTGTATATATGTGCCACATCTTCTTTATGCATTCATCTGTTGATGGACACTTAGGTTGCTTCCATGTCCTGCTTATTGTAAATACAGCTGCAATGAACATTGCGGTACATGACTCTTTTTGAATTATGGTTTTCTCAGGGTATATGTCCAGTAGTGGGATTGCTGGGTCATATGGTAGTTCTAGTTTTAGTTTCTTAAGGAACTGCATACTGTTCTCCATAGTGGCTGTATCAATTTACATTCCCACCAACAGTGCAAGAGGGTTCCGTTTCCTCCACACCCTCTCCAGCATTGTTGTTTTATAGATTTTCTGATGATGCCCATTCTAACCAGTGTGAGGTGACACCTCCTTGTAGTTTGATTAGCATTTCTCTAATGATTAGTGATGTTGAGCAGATTTTTATGTGCTTCTTGGCCATCTGTATGTCTTCTTTGGAGAGATGTCCATTTAGGTCTTCTGCCCATTTTTTGATTGGGTTGTATGTTTTTTTTTAATATTGAACTGCATGGGCTGTTTATATATTTTGGAGAGTAATCCTTTGTCCATTTATTCATTTGCAAATATTTTCTTCCATTCTGAAGGTTGTCTTTTTGTTTTGTTTATAGTTTCCTTTGCTGTGCAAAAGCTTTTAAGTTTAATTAGGTCCCATTTGTTTATTTTTGTTTTTATTTCCATTTCTCTAGGAGGTAGGTCAAAAAGGATCTTGCTGTGATTTATGTCAAAGAGTGTTCTTCCTACATTTTCCTCTAAGATTTTTATAGTGTCTGGTCTTACATTTAGGTCTTTAATCCATTTTGAGTTTATTTTTGTGTATGGTGTTAGGGAGTGTTCTAATTTCATTCTTTTACATGTAGCTGTCCAGTTTTCCCAGCACTACTTATTGAAGAGACTGCCTTTTCTCCATTGTATATCCTTGCCTCCTTTGTCATAGATTAGTTGACCGTAGGTGTGTGGGTTTATCTCTGGGTTTTCTATCCTGTTTCATTGATCTATATTTCTGTTTTTGTGCCAATACGATATTGTCTTGATTACTGTAGCTTTGTAGTATAGTCTCAAGTCAGGGAGTGTGATTCCTCCAGCTCTGTTTTTTTCCCTCCAGATTGCTTTAGCTATTCAGTGTCTTTTGTGTCTCCATACAAATTTTAAGATTTTTTGTTCTAGTTCTGTAAAAAAATGCCATTGGTAATTTGACAGGGAGTGCATTGAATCTGTAGTTTGCTTTGGGTAGTAGAGTCATTTTCACAATATTGATTTTTCCAATCCAAAAACATGGTATATCTCTCCATCTATTTGTATCATCTTTAATTTCTTTCATCAGTGTCTTGTAATTTTCTGCATACAGGTCTTTTGTCTCCTTAAGTAGGTTTATTCCTAGGTATTTTATTCTTTTTGTTGCAGTGGTGAATGGGATTGTTTCCTTAATTTCTCTTTCTGATTTTTCTTCATTAGTGTATAGGAATGCATGAGATTTCTGTGCATTAATTTTGTATCTGCAACTCTACTAAATTCATTGATTACCTCTAGTAGTTTCTGGTGCCATCTTTAGGATTCTCTATGTGTAGTGTTATGTCATCTGCAAGCAGTGACAGTTTTACTTCTTCTTTTCCAATTTTTATTCCTTTTATTTCTTTTGCTTTTCTGATTGCTGGGGCTAGGACTTCCAAAACTATGTTGAATAATAATGGCAAGAGTGGACATTCTTTTCTTGTTCCTGATCTTAGAGGAAATGCTTTCAGTTTTTCACTATGAGAATTTTGTTTGCTGTGGTTTTGTTGTATATGGCCTTCATTATGGTGAGGTAGGTTCCCTCTAAGTCCACTTTTTGGAGAGTTTTTATCATAAATGGGTGTTGAATTTTGTCAAAAACTTTTTCTGCATCTAATGAGATGATCATATGGTTTTTATTCTTCAGTTTGTTAATATGGTGTATCACGTTGATTGATTTGCATATATTGAAGAATCCTTGCATCCTTGGGATAAATCCCACTTGATCATGGTGTATGATCCTTTTAATGTGTTGTTGAATTTTTTGCCTAGTATTTTGTTGAGGATTTTTGCATCTATATTCATCAGTGATATTGGTCTGTAATTTTCTTTTTATAAGTATCTTTGTCTGGTTTTGCTATCAGTGTGATGGTAGCCTCGTAAAATGAGTTTGGGAGTGTTGCTTCCTCTGCAATTTTTTAGAAGAGTTTCAGAAGGTTGGGTGTTATCTCTTCTCTAAATGTTTGATAGAATTTGCCTGTGAATCCTTCTGGTCCTGGACTTTTGTTTGTTGGAAGATTCTTAATCACAGTTTCAATTTCATTATTTGTAATTGGTCTGTTCACATTTTCTACTTCTTCCTGGTTCAATCTTGGAAGGTTATTTCTTTCTAAGAATTCGTACATTTCTTCCAGGTTGTCCATTTTATTGGCACAGAGTTTCTTGTAGTCTCTTAAGATGCTTTGTATTTCTGCGGTGTCTATTGTAACTTCTCCTTTTCCATTTCTAATTTTACTGATATGAGTCCTCTCCCTCTTTTTCCTGATGAGTCTGGCTGGTGATTTATCAATTTTTTTTATCTTCTCAAAGAACCAGCTTTTAGTTTTATTGATCTTTGCTATCGTTTCCTTCATTTCTTTTTCATTTATTTCTGATCTGATCTTTATTATTCTTTCCTTCTGCTAACTTTGGGCTTTTTCTGTTCCTCTTTCTCTAAATGCTTTACGTGTAAGGTTAGACTGTTTATTTGAGATTTTTCTTGTTTCTTGAGGCAGGCTTGTATAGCTATAAACTCCCCTTTTAGAACTGCTTTTGCTGCATTCCATAGGTTTTCAATCGTCGTGTTTTCATTGTAATTTGTCTCTAGGTATATTTTGATTTCCTCTTTGATTTCTTCAGTGATCTCTTGGTTATTTAGTAACGTATTGTTTAGCCCCTCTGTGTTTGTGTTTTTTGGGTTTTTTTTTTTTCGCTATAGTTGATTTCTAATCTCATAGTGCTGTGGTCGGAAAAGATACTTGATATGATTTCAGTTCTTAAATTCCCAAGGCTTGATTTGTGACCTAAGATGTGATATATCCTGGAGAATGTTCTGTGTGCCCTTGAGAAGAAAGTGTAATCTGCTGTTTTCAGATGGAATGTCCTATAAATAGCAATTAAATCTATCTAGTCTATTGTGTCATTTAAAGCTTGTGTTTCCTTATTAATTTTCTCTCTGGTTGATCTGTTCATTGCTGTAAGTGAGGTGCTAAAGCCGCCCACTATTATTGTGTTACTGTCGATTTCCTCTTTTATAGCTCTTAGCATTTGCCTTATGTACTGAGGTGCTCCTATGTTGAGTGCATATATATTTTTCATTGTTATATCTTCTTCTTGGATTGATCCCTTGATCATTATGTAGTGTGTTGCTCTGGTAGGCATAGCTCAGTAAAACTTTAATCTGCTTGTCTGCTGATGGATTGGGCTGGGTTCCCTCCTTGTTGGCTGTTTGGCTTGAGATGACCCAGCACTGGAGCCTACCCAGCTCTGTGGTGTGGCTAATGGTGGACTCTTGGAGGGCTCATGCCAAGGAGTACTTCCCAGAACTTCTGCTGCCAGTGTCCTTGTCCCTGCAGTGAGCCACAGCCACCCCCTGCCTCTGCAGGAGACCCTCCAACACTAGCAGGTAGGCCTGGTTCATTCTTCTACGGGGTCACTGCTCCTTCCCCTGGGTCCCAATGTGCACACTACTTTGTGTGTGCCCTCCAAGACTGGAGTCTCTGTTTCCCCCAGTCCTGCAATCAAATCCCACTAGGTTTCAAAGTCTGATTCTCTAGGAATTCCTCCTCATGTTGCCAGACACCCAGGTTGGGAAGCCTGACGTGGGGCTCAGAACCTTCACTCCAGTGGGTGAACTTCTGTGGTTTAAGTGTTCTCCAGTGGTTATGGGATTTGATTTTATTGTGATTGCGCCCTTCTTACCATCTTATTGTGGCTTCTCCTTTGTCTCTGGCTGTGGGGCATCTTTTTTGGTGAGTTCCAGTGTCTTCCTGTTGATGATTGTTCAGCAGTTAGTTATGATTCCGGTGCTCTCGCAAGAGGGAGTGAGTGAACACATTCTTCTACTCCACCGTCTTGAACCAATCTGTTCTTCAATTTCTTTCATCAATGTCTTATAGTTTTCTGAGTACAAGTCTTTTACCTCCTTGGTTAAATTTATTCCTAGGCACTTTATTCTTTTTGATATGATTGTAAATGGGATTGTTTTTCTTAATTTCTCTTTCTAATAGCTTATTATCAGTGTATAGAAACACAACAGATTTTTGTGCATTAACTTGGTATCCTGCAACTTTAGTGAATTCATTTATTAGTTCTAATAGTTTTTTGGTGGTGTATTTAGGATTTTCTACATATAGTATCATGTCATCTTTAAATAGTGACAGCTTAACTTCTTCCTTTCCAGTTTGGCTTCCTTTTGTTTCTTTTCCCTTTCTGATAGTTGTGACTAGGTCTTCCAATACTATATTGAGTAAAAGTGGCAAGAGTGGGTATCCTTGTCTTGTTCCTGATCCTAGAGGAAGTGCTGGCAGCTTTTCACCATTGAGTGTAATGTTGAATGTGAGTTTGTCATAAATGTATTTTACTATGTTGAGGTATGTTTCCTCCATACCCACTTTGTTGAGAGGTTTTCTTTTATCAAAAATGGATGTTGGAGCTTCCCTGGTGGCACAGTGGTTGAGAGTCCACCTGCCGATGCAGGGGACACGGGTTTGTGCCCCAGTCCGGGAAGATCCCACATGCTGCGAAGCGGCTGGCCCCGTGAGCCATGGCTGCTGAGCCTGCGCATCCGGAGCCTGTGCTCTGCAACGGGAGAGGCCATAGTAGTGAGAGGCCCGTGTACGGCAAAAAAAAAAAAAAATGGATGTTGAATTTTGTCAGTTTCTTCTTCATCTATTGAGATGATCTATGATTTTTATTCTTCAATTTGTTCTTGTGGTGTATTGAGTTGTCAATCAATTCTTGCTTACTCCAAGAATGAACAAATGACATAGACATTTTTATATTTTAATAAATTTTATTTTTTAGAACAGTTTTAGATTTACTGAAAAATTGTGAAGATAGTACAGTTTCCATATACCTCATATTCATTTTCCCCTGTTATTAATATCTTCAGTTAGTATGTACTTGGGCCCTGATCATCCAGTTACAATGTGGGGATTGGGGGGGGGGGTGGGTTCCGTACCAACAAGCAATTCTCCAAAACCTTCTAGTTGTCCTACAATTCAACTCAATTCTGACACTACCTACCCAGAGATAATATCTGATTCCACAGGTAAAACACTCCCTCCCACATGATCACCCTCCACTTCAGACGCCCATTACAAGCCCAGGTTGTTATCTGTGCTTTTGACCGACCAGCTATAAATTAGAGGTTCCCATGACCCCATCTTTGGGTTTGATTAATTTGCTAGAGTGACGTATCAAACTCAGGAAACCCATTTACTCACCAGATTACCAGTTTATTACAAAGGATATTAAAGAGTATGAATCAACAGCCAGATGAAGAGATACATGGGGTGAGGTCTCAACAAAGGAGCTTCTGTCTTCATGGAGATTGGGGCCCAACATGTGGAAGCATTCTGGTTTCCCTGCCTGGAAGCTCTGTGAACCCTCTCCTTTTGGGTTTTTATGAAGGCATCATTACATAGACATGGTTGATTAAATCCTTGACCATTGGTGATTGACTCAGACTCCAGACCCTCTTTCTTCCTCAGAAGTCAGGGAGTGTGACTGAAAGTTCCGCTCCACGATTCTGGTTGGTTTCCCTGGCACCCAGTCTCCGCTCTTAGGTACTTTCCAAAAGTCACCTCATTAACATAAACCCAGCTGTGGTTGAAAGGGGTTTGTTATAAATAACAAGATACCCATTTCAGCTTTCTGGCTCTGAAGTATTTTCAGGAACTGAGGACAAGAGACCAAATATTATAACAAAAGATGCTCCCATTGCTCTTATCTCTCACCAGATTCCAAGGGTTTGGGGAGCTGTGAGCCAAGAAATGTGGATGAAGATCAAATATATATGAAAAATATACTTTGGTCAACAGAATGACCAAATATATATATATTTATAAATCACAATACTGCAGTATGGTTCATTTGTTGCAATTAATGAACCAATATAGATATATTGTATTAATTGAAGTTCATACTTTATTCAGATTTCCTTACTTTTTAATCTAATGCCCTTTTTTTGTTCTAGGGTCCCATCCAGGATACTTTATATTTAGCTATCATGCATCCTTTTAAGCTCCTTTTGACTGTGACAGTTTCTCAGATGTTCCTGGTCAGGCATTTTGTAGAATGTCCCTGTACTGGGGATTGTCTGATATTTTTCTTACACTTTGACTGGGATTATGGATTTCTGGGAGAAGAATCACAGATGTAAAATACCATTTTCATTGCATCATATCAAGTGCACATATTATCAACATGATTTATCACTGTCGATGTTGGCCTAGATCAGCTGGCTTGCATTTGTCAAACTTCTCCACTGTAAAGTTACTCTTTGTGGTGGTTAATTATATGTATCAACTTGACTGGGCTTAGGGATGCCCAGATAGCTGGTAAACATTATTTGTGGTGTGTCTATGTGGGTGTTTGTGGAAGAGATCATCATTTGAATCAGTAGACTGAGTAAAGATCCACCCTCACCAATGTGGGTGGATAGCATCCAATCTGCTGAAAGACCAAATAGAACAAAAAGGCAGAGGAAGTGTGAATTTACTCTCTCTCTTCTTGAGCTGGGACATTCATCTTCTCTTGACCTCGGGCATCACACCTTCTGGTTATCAAGCCTTTGGACTTCAAGATTTACAACAGCAGCCCCTTGGTTCTCAGGCTTCTGGCCTTAGACTGGGAATTATACCATTAGCTCTCCTGGTTTTTAGGCCTCCAGCCTTGGATTGATTATTCCACTGGCTTTCCTAGTTCTCCAACTTGCATTGCAGATGGCAGATCATGGGACTTCCCAACCTCCATAGCCACATGAGCCAATTCATATAATAAATCTCTTTCTCTCTCCATATACATGTGTATGAAATACATAAATTATTTGGAATTCTTCTGCTGAGAGATTTGTCTGTTCTTCCCCATTTATTTATTTATTTATTCAATCACTTATTTATATCCGTATGGATTCACAGATATATATTTTATACTTTGGATTATAATCTAAAATGACTTTATTTTGTTGCTCAGAATGTTTCTTCCTTGGCCAGTGGGAGTTCTTTCAGTTGGCTTCTGTGTTCCTTTGACCTATCCCCATGATTGTGTGTTTTGTTTTGTTTTTTACACTTCTTTACTTTCTAACACTCCAAGATTTTCTAGACTTATCTTGTATATTTTCTGCCCTAGTCCTAGAATTAGCTATTTCTCTGGGGAGGCCTTGTTCCCTTTATTGGAAAACAGTATTAGAAACCAAGATCTGGGCTCACAATATGCCTGTTACTACTGGGCCTCGACTTGGTAAACCAACACAATATAGTTTATTTAATAAACAAGTTCCTAAAGTAATTCACAATATGTTGACTTGTGCTTGAATTGTGAGTTTAGAACAACAGAAATAACCTCTGACAATCAATATTTCTTGAATGATTTTTATATAAATTCAAGTATTCTCTTTTAGCTACAATTACAAATTTAAAGCATATTCCTAAGGTTGTTACAGCATGTCCAATTATGTGCGTGGTGTAGAACTTTATAAGTGTTTGCAGAAACAGACTGTACATTTCTAAGAGGAAAGAAGCACCTTTCTGAGATTCAGCTGCTCTAGTTCTTTCAGACTAGAGAATAAGGATAAAAATGTCAGTTTGGACCCTGGAATGCCTTGCAGTGTGGAGAAGATTTTTCCATAACTAAAATAACAACAAAAGCTGTGACTATCACCCCATCTTGTTACCAATTTTTGAACAACCCTACTACTGGTGAGCAGAGTGACATTTGGTCATTACAGGTGACCTAACATTCAATGACCATAAATGTCCTTGACAGTAAAAGTGCTGTCTTGTGACTCTAATCTGATTTGCTAAGCACAGGAAACACTTGGCATTTTCCTAGGGCATTGATTAATGAGGAAACACTTGGTTTCACAATTAATGTGAACTATCATAACCCCTGGGAACCTATTTGTTTTATAAGAAACCCATTCTGTATGCTGTTTGCATTTATTGATGTGCAAACATCATAACGTTAATTTTTGGAAATACATGTTATGTACTCAATGCAACTCCCTCCTTCCCTCCTTTCTTTGTTTTCCATTGACTTTATTGATGTAAAAGGGAAGGGGGAAATCAAAGGTGAACAGAATATACATATTAAAGGCATTTGTACATACATTTAATTCAATTCTTACAACAGCATTAAGAGCTAAGTATTATTGTACCTATTTTAAAGTTGAAGAAACAAAGATTTAGAGAGGTTAAGTAACTTGCTCAAGATCACACAATTTATAAAGTAGCAACTTATAAAGTAATCCTATAAAATTTAAGCCCAGAGCAATCTGGCCCTAGAGCTCACCTTTTCCCACTCCAGCAGGGGTTCTCAAAACTGGCAGCATGTATAAGAATAATTTAAGATGATTTTTAAATATAATGATGCTTGGGCTTCCCTGGTGGCGCAGTGGTTGAGAGTCTGCCTGCCAATGCAGGGGACGCGGGTTCGTGCCCCGGTCCGGGAGGATCCCACATGCCGCGGAG
>RJWK010043454.1:0-15000 GCA_004363435.1 Platanista minor
AATCCAAGAACATGGTATATCTCTCCATCTATTAGTATCATCTTTAATTTCTTTCATCAGTGTCTTATAATTCTCTGCATACAGGTCTTTTGTCTCCTTAGGTAGGTTTATTCCTAGATATTTTATTCTTTTTGTTGCAATGGTAAATGGGAGTGTTTTCTTGATTTCACTTTCAGCTTTTTCATCATTAGTGTATAGGGATGCCAGAGATTTCTGTGCATTAATTTTGTATCCTGCTACTTTACCAAATTCATTGATTAGCTCTATTAGTTTTCTGATGACATCTTTAGGATTTTCTGGGTATAGTATCATGTCATCTGCAAACTGACAGTTTTGCTTCTTATTTTCTGATTTGGATTCCTTTTATTTCTTTTTCTTTTCTGATTGCTGTGGCTAAAACTTCCAAAACTATGTTGAATAAAAGTGGAGAGAGTGGGCAACCTTTTCTTGTTCCTGATCTTAGTGGAAATGGTTTCAGTTTTTCACCACTGAGAACGATGTTGGCTGTGGGTTTGTCATATATGGCCTTTATTATGTTGAGGTAAGTTCCCTCTGTGTCTACTTTCTGGTGAGCTTTTATCATAAATCGGTGTTGAATTTTGTCAGAAGATTTTCCTGCATCCATTGAGATGATCATGTGGTTTTTATTCTTCGGTTTGTTAATATGGTGTATCATATTGAATGATTTGTGAATACTGAAGAATCCTTGCATCCCTGGAATAAATCCCACTTAGTCATGGTGTATGATCCTTTTAATGTGTTGTTGGATTCTGTTTGCTAGTATTTTGTTTAGGATTTCTGCATCTATATTCATCAGTGATATTGGTCTGTAATTTTCTTTTTTTGTAATATCTTTGTCTGGTTTTGGTATCAGGGTGATGGTGGCCTCATAGAATGAGCTTGGGAGTGCTCCTTCCTCTGCAATTTTTTGGAAGAGTTTGAGATGGATCGGCATTAGCTCTTCTCTAAACGTTTGATAGAATTCACCTGTGAAGCCATCTAGTCCTGCACTTTTGTTTTTGGGGAGAGTTTTGTTTTTTCTTTTAAACATCTATACTGGAGCCCAACTGCTCTACAATGGTATGTTAGCCTCCGCTTTACAACAAAGTGAATCAGCCATACATACACATACATCCCCACATCTCCTCCCTCATGCGCCCCTCCATCCGCCACCCCCCACCCCCGCCCCATCCCAACCCTCCAGGTGGTTACAAAGCACCGAGCTGATCTTGTTGGGAGATTTTTTAATCACATTTTCAATTTCAGTGCTTGTGATTGGTCTGTTCATATTTTCTATTTCTTCCTGGTTCAGTCTTGGAAGGTTATACCTTTCTGAGAATGTGTCCATTTCTTCCAGGTTGTCCATTTCATTGGCATAGAATTGCTTGTAGCAGTCTCTTATGATGCTTTGTATTTCTGTGGTGTCCATTGTAACTTCTATTTCCTAATTTTATTGATTTGAGTCCTCTTCCTCATTTTCTTGATGAGTCTGGCTAAAGGTTTATCAATTTTGTTTATCTTCTCAAAAAACTAGCTTGTAGTTTTATTGATCTTTGCTATTGTTTTCTTTGTTTCTATTTCATTTATTTCTGCTCTGATCTTTATGATTTCTTTCCTTCTACTAACTTTGGGTTTTGTTTGTTCTTCTTTCTCTAGTTCTTTTAGGTGTAAGGTTAGATTGTTTTTTAGAGATCTTTCTTGTTTCTTGAGGTGGGCTTGTATTGCTATAAACTTCCCTCTTAGAACTGCTTTTGCTGCATCCCATAGGTTTTGGATTGTCATGTTTTCATTGTTATTTGTCTCTAGGTAGTTTTTGATTCCTCTTTGATTTCCTCAGTGATCTCTTGGTTATTTAGTAACGTATTGTTTAGCTTCCATGTGTTTGTGTTTTTTACATTTTTTTCCCTGTAATTTATTTCTAATCTCATAGCACTGTGGTCAGAAAACATGACTGATGTGATTTCAATTTTCTTAAATTTACCGAGCTTGACTTGTGACCCAAGATGTGATCTCTCCTGGAGAATGTTCTGTGTGCACTTGAGAAGAAAGTCTAATCTGGTCAAACAGGCTATTTAAAAAATCTTTTCTGGGCTTCCCTTGTGGTGCAGTGGTTAAGAATCTGCCTGCCAATGCAGGGGACACGGGTTCAATCCCTGGTCCAGGAAGATCCCATGTGCCGTGGAGCAATTAAGCCCGTGTGCCACAACTACTGAACCTGCACTCTAGGGCCCATGAGCCACAACTACTGAAGTCCATGCTCCACAACAAGAGAAGCCACCACAATAAGAAGCCCGCACAGTGCAACGAAAAATAGCCCCTGCTCGCTACAACTAGAGAAAGCCCGCACATAGCAGTGAAGACCCAGTGTAGCCAAATAAATAAATTAATTAAATAAAATTATTAAATAAATAAAAATAAAAATCTTTTCTACCAAACTATCGTTTGATTGACATTTAGGATAATTACATGTTAGGGCTTAAGCCTATCCTTTTATTGTTTGTTTTCTGATTCTCATTCCTCTATTTCGTTTTCTTCCTTTCTATGGATTACTTGAACAATTTTTAGTGTTTCACCTTATTTTTACGTTTTTAAAATTGTTCTTTTGGTATAGCTTTCATGGTGGTTGTTCTGTGTATTATAATATATAAATGTCATTTAACACAGTCTACTAGTATAAATATTTTACCACTTATAGTGAAGTGTGGGATCTTCACTTCCTCTTAGCTCCCTTTACTTTCCTTACTTTAAATATCACTGCCTAGAGTACTGGATGGTATCCCAATTTTTGCTTCAATAATCAAATATAATTTATAAAATTCATGAGGAAAGGATAATCTATTTTATGTACCCTTATTTTTGCTCTTTCTATTGTTCTTTCTTCAATCTTAATCCTTCAAGATGTTCTCTTTTATCACTTCATTTCTCTTTGGAGGACTTTCTTTAGACAACATTAAGGTAGACATGTTGGTGAAAATTTTCTTTAGTTTTCTTTCTCCTGAGAAAATCTTTATTTCCCTTTCCTTCCTGAAGGATAATTTTGCTAGATATATAATTCATAGTTAACAGTTATTTTCTCTCAGCACTTGAAAAATATGGTCACTTACTTCCGGCCTTCAGGGATATAGATCAGAAACCATTTGAACTGATGTTGCCTTGAATGTAACATGTTGTCTCTCTCTGGTTGTTTTCCAAAAAAATATATAATATACTTTGGTGTGGATTTCTTTGGGTTTATCCTATTTGAGACTCATTTGATTTCTTAGATCTGTAGGTTTGTGTCTTTTACCAAGTTTGGAAAGTTTTCAGTAATTATTTCACTGACTACTCTTTTAGTCTATCTCTTCTCGTTCGTGGACTCCAATGATATTAATACTGGATATTTGTTATTGTCACACAGGTCCCTGAAGCTCTGATCAATTTTTTTCAGTCTATTTTTCTGCCTGTTATTAAGATTGGGTATATTCTATTAATTGTCCTTATGTTCACTGATTTTACCTTCCGTCACCTCCAGTCTAGTATTGAACTGATCCAGCAAGATTTTTATTTCTGTTACTGAAATTTTCAGTTCTATATTTTCCATTTTCTTCTGCTGTTTTATAACTTCCTTTCTTTCCTGAGTTTTCTCTTTTCATTTGTTTCAAGAGAATTTATAATTGATCTTGAAGTATTTTTATGAACTGCTTTAAACTGCATGCTGGCAATTCCAACATCTGATTTATCTCAGTGATGATGTAAGCTGATTGTCTTTTTTCCATTCTAATTTTTATTTTCCTAGTTCTTACTATGATGAGTGATTTTTGCTTATACCATATAAGTTTTGCTTATACCCTATAAGTTTTTCCATTGTGTTAGGAGGCTCTGGTTCCAATCAGATCTTTAAATCTTCTATTTTAGCAATCATTCACTCTGTTTAGCATGCAGATTTCAGCTTAGTTTTGTTCCATTGAGTTTAATTTTGTGGGGTTTTTTTTGTTTTGTTTGTCTTCATGGTTTTATCTTGGTCTTCTTTGTTCATCTTATGCTACTGGGGCTCTCACTGCTTCTTGCTGGTATCGCCTGGGGGAATGGATGGGGGGATGGGATAGGGATTTAACCAAAGCAGTCTCCTTTGTGTCGCTCAGTACGAAAATCTCAGGCCCACAGGTTCCTGCTTGTGACATTCCACCACTATGGAAATGAAATCCTTAATGGATGCTTGTCCCCCACCCAACTATAATTATACTGTAATAAAGGGACTCCTACTAGGAAAGCACTAAAGTGACTTGTGCTGTGAGAACTGTAGGAAAATGTAAAAGCAGCCATCACAGATCTTGTTTCCCAGCTTCCTCATAAGGGGCTTTAACATAATAAAAGGAGACAGCTATTCAGGGCATAATTACATGGGAGTCTCGAGATGGTTAATTATAAATGGTATGTAAAAGAAGAAAATTGACAGTGCGTTCACTGAAAGCTTGGTGGAATTTTATAGGAAATTTAGTAACTTACAACTCTCTAACCTCGAACTTTCTAGGATATAAAAACCTCAAGGCATATATGCTCAGTCTGAGCTTAGACCAATAACTAAGTAGAGTTCTGATTCGGCTCCAGTATTGGTTGTCAAAATGTCCTCTTTTAACATTAAGTTTGTAGTATAAGAAGAAAATTGACACGAACGTCAGGGTCCCTTGACCCAGTCTCCAGTAAGTTACCCCAATATTGGGTGTAATGGTTTGAAGACGGAATAGAAATGTTTAAGCCTATTAGATAAAGGAGTTCAGTGCATAGTACTGCCTAGACCTGCTAGTAAGACTGTTCCAGGTGTAGAATGAATGTATGGGGATATGGAGTTGCTACCGTAGTTGGGAAAAATAAATGTCTGGTTAAATTTTGGAATGTAAGATAAAAAAAATGTATGCCCTGGTGGCATCTGCATTACTTGAGTGGATAATTGGTACAGACAATATCTGAATGAAAATTCCTCCCAAACAGCTACACATGAAAAGGTATCTTCCCTTTGTCAAATGTAATTAGACAAGCAAAATTGAATCAGAATTACCCAAGCCAACTCAAATCAGAAAACATCAGATTCAGGTGTATTAGTGCTCAAAAACTCATTGTATGATAGCCTGGTGTGGACAACGAGGCAAGCCAATGGAATTAAGACACTGACAATAAATTATAAGAGGCTTAATAACTCAGTATTCTCAATATCCTCACTTTGTGAGATGATATAACCTATTCAACTGTTGAATATTTGAACTCTCCCTTATATTGTCATAATCTAATGAGGTGGGACCAAGTTTAATGCAACTGGCAAAATTATAATATACTATACTGATGATATTATAATTATTTCTGAAATTGAGGATCAAACTCAAAACAACCTTACTATGGTCATACATCACATGATAATCAGGGATTATTGATTAACCCCAGAAAAATCCAGAACCCCACATAGGCTGTGAGGCGCTTAAGGATTACTTGGATGGCAGCAACATATGGCTCATCACAGATCACTAAAAATAAATCGTTTTCACTGCCTGTCTCTCAGTATGAACCATGCCTATTGGAATTTGTTGACTTTTGGAGAATTCATGCTCCTTGCTTTGGGATACTGTTGGCTAGAATACGTAAAACCACTGAAAGAAAGTCCATATTTAACTGGGAGCTTGACCAAAAACAAGTGCTCTTAGAACAGCAGAAGGTCGTAAATCAAGCTATTTCTTTATGACTACATAGCCCTAACGTTGAAATGACATTAACAAGTGTTGGCCACCTACACTCATGCCAACTGGAACCTCTCACAAAAGTCTATACCTACTACTACTACTTAATGGCAACCTATCTAGTCTTTTGGACTAGGAAATTATCAGATGCGGTTCTCTGGCATACTCCCTTTGAAAGACAGTTACTGACTTGTTACTGAGCACCTTTGCAGACAGCCAAAATAAGTAAATGCTTAAGATTGTATTAAGACCTGAAATACCTATAACCATAGGTGATAGCAGGAAGGCATTCCAACAGAGGGCAACACCTAAAGAAGCTCCCTCATAAGATGGAATGCAAATGGTATGTATAAGAACACGCTTTTTTTTCCTGTAAGAAAGGGTCACTGCATTCATAAGCAAGTAGTCTCATTTCTCCTATAACCTACTGTAGAGCTGCCTGAGGACATACTGATAGCTATTGCTTAATGGGCATGCTTTTGACCGGGTGCCTAAAGATGCCAGGCAATTGGTCTGGTTTAGAGAGTGCAATTCCAGAAGCATGACTGGGCCATGACTCAGCGTAAAAATCAGCTATCCTGCAAACAGCAAATAGTAAAATCCTCATGTAAGAGCTGAATTACAGGCTCTGTTCCTTGCAATGATAAACGAACTGGGAAAAAAATCAAAGCCCTACTATTTGGGTATACTGACTCTTGGGCTTGTAATTTGTTCTGCAAAATGGACAAAATGGGTCATGAAAAGGACCTTTATAAGGGACACTACTCTTTGAAAATCTCTATGGAAATTCTGAGATAAAATCAAAGTAAGGTATGCTGAGACTTAACCAAAACAACCCTAAGCCAGGATCTGAAGATGTTCACAGTCAAGAAGATGACACTGTAGTCTGATCTCTTGAAGTAGCAGCTTAGGTCCATGACAGGCACAGACGTAAGGGAACTCAAGTCATGCAACCATGTGCCAAATGGTGATACGTACGGGTAGCCCCAACCAAAGTCAAACATTTAACAACAAGAAAAGGCAAAGTCTAAAGTTTACCCTTGCCAGCACATAGTGGGCTAGTAGATTACTTTCGCTTTTTACTTATGGCTGGGAGTAGGGAAGTGTACTTAAATGGACACTGACAGGACTTGATTCATGTTCTGGGTTTGGATTTCCATACCCAGTAAACTGAAGCCAATGCTGTTAATACTATTAAAAATCTGGCACAAAAAGGAGTCAATGCTAATACTATAAAAAGACAAGGACAAAAAAATATTGTACCAGTTTGGTCTTCCCAGTTACATTTCATCAGATCAAGGCATTCACTTCTCTATCCACCTAATGCGACAGTGGGTATAGAAACATCACTCTCAATAAACATTTCATATTCTTTATATAATAACTGACATGGTCAATTAAAATATCTATTTAAAATGATTGATGGTGACAAAAGATTAAAGGGCTAGTCTACAAACTTCTGGCCTTATATTTTGCAATTTAATATCAAGAGGTCTAATTATGGGTCTTCATTAGCTAAATTGTTATGCATTTGTGGTGAAATTGGGGAAAAGGGAATGAGGAAGGATACAGGAGCTTACATTCAAGACTTATATTTAAGTACAATTTTTTCTCAATGCCAGTCTTAGTAGTTCCTAGACTAGAGCTACTGTCCCAGAGCGTGAAATGCCCAAAATGAGAAATTTTATCTATTAATCTGAACCTATCTAAAAAAATTCCAAAGGGATGGGTGGGATGGATTATTTCTTCTCTATACCTTGCCAAGTTGGGGCTGATGGCTGTAAATGTTTTGTTGCCTAGTGAACGTGATAGTCCCATTCCGAGTATTTGTTCAATCTGACCCTCCATAGGCAGAAATGGAATAAAGGAGCTGTTTCATCTAGCTACCAGCAATATGAAGGGTCAGTGCCTGAACCTATCTCAGCAGGAAAGGTTTAGATGAAAGTTAATGATAAATGAAAGAAAAAAGAGATTGTAAACTGAGGGAGAAGGAGTCAGTGAATGCATATAACAAAAGGGAAATGCTAATATAATTTTGGTGCCTTGAGAGAAACTTGGAGAAAAATAATAGCTACCTTAGATTTGACTCATGCAATCAGAGGGAAGCTCTCTGCTGAAACTTCCTCCTCATGTAAAGAACTAAGTAGTGAGGTGGATGACAGCCATTCTAACCAACACACATTCAGGAGTTGTCTGTGTACTCAAAATGGATAAAATGATAGGAGCTCTGACTATGATCTTACGAAACAATATTAATATGGTTATGTATTTTGATTCTAATTTTCTGGGATGTGTCTATTACCAAAGAGGCAAGAAAGGAATAAACTTACAGGGAATATTTACTCAGTGCAATCTGGAGGACACAAATTCATAATAATCTGAATAAACACTGTGTGGCCATTAATTGTGAGGGTAAAAGTTTAAACAGGTGCTGAGATTTGCTCATGTAAGATTATCTGCTGCGTGTCCCAACTGTCATAATACTATATTTAAAAATAGGTAATTGCCCTGCTTTTGTGGATAGAGATTAATATTGTAAAATTTAATAAAACTTAAGATAAAACTGATATTAATGCAACTAAACAACAACAAAAATATGGTACCCAATTGTAAGATTAGCAAAGGACCAGAAGAGATACTTCTCCAAAGAAGATATACAAATGGCCATCAAGAATATGTAAAGACACTAAAATCTAATCATTAGAGAAATGCAAATCAAATCCACAATGAGATATCACTTCACACCCATTAGGATGATCACTATAAAACAACAACAAGTGTTCTTGAAGATGTGGAGAAATTGGAATGGTGGTGCATGGTTGGTGGGAATGCAAAATGTTGCAGCCACTATGAAAAATAGTATGGAGGTGCCTCAAAGCATTAAAGATAGAACTACCACATGATCCTGCAATTCCACCTCTAGGTATACACATATATACAGAAGAGTTGAAAGCAGAATATCAAAGAGATATCTGTACACTCATGTTCATTGCAGCATTATTCATGATAGCCAAGAATTGGAAGAAGCCCAAATATCCATGGACAGATGAATGAATAAAGAAAATGTGGTATATACATACAATGCAATATTACTCAGCCTTGAACAAGAAAGAAATACTGTCACATGCTACAATATCATTGAAATTTGAAGATGTTATCCTGAGTTAAACGAGCCAGTAACAAAAGGACTATTACCATATGATTCCACTATATGAGATACCTAGGGTACTCAAAATCATGAAAACAGAAAGTGGAACGGTGGTTTCTGGGGGCTGGGCAATGAGGGGGAAATCTGTATAGAGTTTTGGTTTTGCCAGATGAAAGAGTTCTAGAGATCTATAACAATTAAATACAGTTAACACTACTGAATTGTACACCTAAAAATGGTTAAGAGGGTGACTTTTGTATTTTTCTTTTCGCTACAATTAAAAAATTTTTAAAACCACTGATACTGATGTCAAATGCATGGGTAGATTAAGTAAAAACCTCCCCAGGTCTTTACATCTATGGAGGAGAATTGCCCTGAAGAAGATTCAGATTTGACAACTGATATATTTTTTTAGACTTATTATACTTGTTAATCACTCAGTAAATGTGTACCATCAAGTACAGATAGCTGAAGATCAGAGATGCAAAAGAATTGTAAAGTTAGTACAAACATACAAGAAAGTTTGTGCTAATGTTATGGGATGATTCAGCTGTCTGTGTAAATCCATACCAACTATTACAAAAGTACAAAATGTAATCTGTAGGACATCTTAATTGTGTATTTAACTATGCAGTGTTGTCAGACAAGGGAACAGTTAACGACTAATGGAATCACTATCACTTGTGACTCTATTATTTCACCATAATACATGCACATCTGACCCAAACTGTATACTTTGTTTCCTACTACTAGTAGGTTTTGTGGAATGACATATACACAGGAATAATTGTCATTTGTGGCCTGTCTTCCTATACCAAAGATATTTCTACTTTTTAGTTCTATTCTTCCTCTAAAGAACAGTACATGCTGATAGATTTTTTTAAAATTTCTTAGATTTTAAGGAATATAGGGGAAAGGTCAGTTCCTTTATTCATACTAAATGATTAAAACTGGTATGATAGTTATTTTAAAATCTGATACTTCTTCCATTTATTATACAGTTTTTATGATGTCAACTGTAGAGTTACAGTATTCAATTATTACTGCCTTTTCTACAGTTACACTGAAGGACTTATCTGTTAAGTTTATCTTAATGGTTTTGAGACCTTTATCCCAAGTTGGAATAGTTAGTACCATATTGGATAATAAATATTAACTATAACATATTTTTTAAAATGTTTTTTGATAAGATGCTTATTGAGCACATTGGGGATTTTCAGAACAGTTTTGAGGAAAAAAATATCTGTTGAGTAAAAAGTGATGTAAATATTTCTACCAGCTATCTTACCACATATATAATTATTTGGCTATTTTTAAGGAAATAACATACACATACATATAGATTTCCAGAAGTGAAGCTATAGATAGTTAGTTGTCTATAGTCATTAACAACTCCTTTCCTCAAAAATGGCATTCTCTACAGATTCTTTATTAATTTAAATGATGTTATAAATTTGGTGCTTTCCTGTATTTCTTTCTATTTTTGTGTACTTTCTTCAGTTCTCTAGTTGTTCCATTTGAATAACCATAAAATTTAAAGTTAGGAGAAACTGTCAAAATTCTCTCATGGGTTAGCTGTGAATTAGCCTCTGGGAAAGCCCTTCATCTCTAGGTTTCCTTTTTGTTTGTTTGTTTTTAGACTCCAGAGTGAGACATTGATAATGTCAATGACTTCAATTTTTTTTTTTTTTTTTACAGGTCCTGGAAAATTCTTTCAAATCAAATCTTACAAAGAAACAATATGCAAAAACAGATGAAAGTCAAGTTTCTCTGATCATGATGGGAAGGCCTAGAGGAACCCTGCTTACTTCTATTATCCACATTCCCCCACCCTTGTTTCCATTAAATCCCCACCCAAAGGGACTCTTTGAAATTACCAGAAATCCACTTACCTCACTTTGAAATACCTACGGATTCAACTGTTTTCAATTTCATTTATTGACTTAAAATCCCAAGTACAAAACCTAATTTACATGTAAATGATTCACCTAAAATCAGTCTAATATTTTAGCAAATTTCTAATTATTTAAAGGAATTAAATAAGATGTCATTTCTAATTTGTCCCTGCAAGGTTTCAGGACAAAGTAACATAAAAATACAGCAATGTGATATTTTATATTTCTGTAGTAAGGGGGTCAGAGTTTGAGATACAGTAGCGTAGAGCCTCATAAATTAAAGTAGATCCCATATTTTTGTGAGACAACCAAGAGAAAGTGTGAGATTCCTAAATCTCATACTCAAATCGTATTTAGTTCAAGTCAAAACAAGACTAGATACACAAAAGAAATATGTTGTCTTATTAAAATTCAGAACTCAGGTTAAGAACCCGAGTTTTGTTTTTTGTTTTTTGTTTTTTGTTTTTTGCGGAACGCGGGCCTCTCACTGTTGTGGCCTCTCCCGTTGCGGAGCACAGGCTCCGGACGCGCAGGTTCAGAGGCCATGGCTCAGGGGCCCAGCCGCTCGGCACGTGGGATCTTCCCGGACCGGGGCACGAACCCGTGTCCCCTGCATCGGCAGGCGGACCCTCAACCACTGTGCCACCAGGGAAGGCCAAGAACCCCAGTTTTATCAAAGCATTTACATTTTAAATAATTGTTGAAAGGGTATTGTTACTTATTTTGTGTCAGTGGCAATTCAGCAATATAGAGGAAAAAAAGCACTTAGCCTAAGAAAGGTAAAATAAATGCAAAGGTGAAATAAGGTACAGGGATGCTTTGGGCAACCGTGCCATGAGTATTCTGATGCTCAGTTTTCATTTCCTTCATTAGACCCAGATGGTGCAGTTTCTCAACATACCTAGTAAAAAGGCAACAACAAGATGTTTACAAACTATCAGGCTTCCAGTGATGAAAATGTGACTGTTAATTGCAAAGTTCTATTTCCAGATGTTCAGATAGCTGAGTGCTTTTCAAACAGCACAAAAAGATTCACAGAATAACTCCAAGAAAGTAAAGTAAGGCAAGAGATTTAAAAAAACAAAAAACACTACTGAAGTTTGAGAAATATGAACCCACCATAAAGGAGTGGATATTCAAAAAATCTTGGTGATGGGAACATCTGAAAGATATGGAGAAGATGCACTAGGAAATAGAACAACCAGTTTAAACTCACTTTATGAAAGATAAAGCTCATCATAATTTATTTCACTTGCATAGTAAGAAACATAATATACTTCTTGTACTAGGCCATCAGTTGTGAACACCAAGAATTCAACAAGAAGAAAACTCGTATGTTGGTTACTTGTTTTAATAAGTAAAATGATTCTCAGCAAAAGGAATATGATTCTTATCTTCTTTTTTTAAAGTGCTCCTATAGTTCAACATTCTTTCAAGAAACAAATTCTTCCAATGCAGAACATTGCTATATCTTTATTTAAGAACAGCTGCAAATTTCTGTGTGTATGTCCTATAAAATCAGATTCTACATATGTATCAAAATTTTTCAGCAAAGACCATTGAAAAGCTTAATTTCTTCTGGAGTAGATTTGTGAACATGCTAAGAAGTCAAATATGGGTGGTTTTTGGAGCAGTGTAACAGGATAATTTTCGTAAACTGATCTCTAAACACTGCTGATCATATATCAATATTAGTGAAACATTTCAAAGTATGTACACCCTGTGTATGTGTATTAATTTTGGTAATAAAGAATAAACCTGTACTTTTATTCTAGCACTCAAACTACATTATAAAATATATGTAAATTATATATTATATATAATTTATATCTATATTTTAAAGGATTAAGTGGCTTCTGTGTTGGATGTAATACATCGTGGCAGGTATAACAACGAAACTTCAAAAGGATATCATAAAGAAAACTAATTTTGAGAACATCAGAGTACTCTGGATTAGCAAAGACTAAGTGAAATAAAATTCCAGAAATGAAAGGGCTCTCTGGGAGAGCTCCAGACCTCTAGCTGTTTCCTTTCCTGGGATTAGTTGCCAAATATTGGTATGAGCTAAGGTTAGCTTGGTTTAGGGAGAGGGTCCCTACAGGGAGGAAAGGGAAACCAGCAGAGCTTTAAACAACTGTACATTTTTAGATTATGGATTGATATTTGAGGAATCTCAAATGCATGACTGGCTTTCATCCTGGTATATTTGCTGACTTCTATGGTGGTGTGGGAAGCTGGGGACTGAGAAACATTTTAAAGGCAGAGTGAAATATTCTGTAGCTTTGTGGTGCTTAAGAGAAAGTTCTCCTAGATGGACTGCTTCAAATTCACAGTCATCTCTGTCTCTAGATATATGTCATATTTTGAACCTGCACAGGGTAGAAGTTTAAAAAGCTTTTCTCAAAACCTAATAATGGTGGAAATTAATCCCTCCCAGTGTTTCAGGACCAAGGAAGCAGAGATCTGCCAGGCTCTCACTCAAAAACCCAGATGAAGGTCTGACTGAAGGTCAAACTCATCCAGACCCAGCCTTTCTTTTTCTTTCAACACTAAATAATTTACTCCACTCATTTCTTGCTTGCATGGTTTCTGAAGAGATGTATGATATAAGTCTTAACCTCTGCCTGCATAGGTCAAGATTTGCTGTTTGTCTTTGGTTTCTGCAGCTTGAAAATGATGTCCCTAGTGTAGATTTTTTGGTGTTCATCTTGTTTGATATTCTTTAAGCTTCTTAGATCTGTGGTTTGGTGTCTGTGATTGAGTTTGAAAATTTTTTTAGCCCATATTACTTCAAATATTTTTTCTGATTTTTTTCTCTCTTTTCCTTCTGTTATTCTCATTATGTGTGTATTACACCTTGTAATTGTCCCATTTTTTGGATCTTTTTTTTCTTTTTTGCTGTTGTTGTCCTTTTTGCCTCTTTGCTTTTCAGGTAGACAAGTTTTATTGACATATCTTCAAGCTCACTGGTTCACTCCTCTGCTGTGTTGAGTCTACTAACCAGGCCATCAAATGCATTCTTCATTTCTGTTACAGTGATTTTGATTTCTAGCATTTGATTCTTCCTTAGTGTTTCTATTTCTCTGCTTATATTACCCATCTGTTTTTGCATACTGTCAATTATTTTTTCCATTAGAGCATTTAACGTATTAATCCTGTTTTAAATTCCCAGCCTGATAATTCCAAAATCTCTGCCATGTCTACATCTCGTTCTAATGCTTGCTTTGCCCCTCTAGACTGTGTTTTCTCTAGCTTTAAGCATGCCTTGCAACTTTTTTGTTTAAAGCCAGACAAGATGTATCAGGTAACAGGAACTGAGATAAATAGGCCTTTACTATGAGGTTTTATGTTTATCTTCTAGTGTTCTTGTTATTACCTTTGGGCTTCCATAGAAACTCCATCTTAAAGTCAGTGTCTTTCACCTCTCTTTGTTGTAATCTACTATTATTTTCTTAGGGTCTCTTGATGTGTTGGTAGGCATTGGGGAGATGAAGTATTCTATAATATTTTGCTTAAATCTCGGGTTTTTTAAAGAGGCCTTAATTTCTGGTATATGATTTTCAGAGGAGTTTCTTAACCTTTTTTTTCCTTCCCTTATGTAGACAGGAAGGCTAGTATGGCTGGGGTTGTCTAATAGCTCTCGCTGTAGGCTAGATAAGGCTTTGCCAAGGTAGTTTGCCTTGAGGATCCACCTTCGATATGGAGACCTGAAGGCTCTAGTCATATTTTGAAATGGTTACTTTCCTCCTTTTGCCATTCTGGAGCACAAGGGGACTTTTCTCTGATCTTTACCATGAGAATCTGGTGAGGATCCTGAAGGTAAAACTCACAAAAATGAGGGCAATCCCCCTAAGACTTTAAAAATACATTAACTTTTTCATATTTAATAATGATTATACAGTGAAATTGTCCATTATAGAACTGAAACCAACATGTTTAGAATAAAATATAAAAATCCTCTCTTGGTCCCCACCAATTGCCATCTTCTCCTCAAAATTAACCATGTTTCAGAGTTTGATGTGCCTTAGATTTCAAAGGAGGCAATCATATGTTTTGCAAACAGTTTTATCTCTTACTTTCTAACATTTATACCCCTTGTATTACACACCTTACATGAGGCTTTAGATTCTCTTTCACTCACCTATCTCTAGTCTTGCCAAGGCTCCCACTGTTCACCCCAGCCACTGAGTTCAGTGCTTCCTTCTTAATAATGAAGGTATGAAACCCTATTGATTCTCAAGTATTTAAAAAC
>RJWK010043455.1:0-18749 GCA_004363435.1 Platanista minor
AAAAAAAAAAAAAAAAACAGCCAAGACACAGAAGCAACCTAAACATCCATCGACAGATGAATGGATAAAGTAGATGCGGTACATATATACAAGGGAATATTACTCAGCCATAAGAAAAAGAATGAAATATTGTTATTTGCAGCAACATGGATGGACCTAGAGATTATCATACTAAGTGAAGTAAGTCAGAAAGACAAATACCATATGATATCGTTTATATGTAGAATCTAAAATATGATGCAGGGCTTCCCTGGTGGTGCAGTGGTTAAGAATCTGCCTGCCAATGCAGGGGACATGGGTTCAAACGCTGGAAGATCCCACATGCCACAGAGCAACTAAGTCCATGCGTAACAACTACTGAGCCTGCACTCTAGAGCCCGCGAGCCACAACTACTGAGCCTGCGTGCTGCAACTACTGAAGCCCGCATGCCTAGAGCCCGTGCTCTGGAACAAGAGAAGCCACCACAATGAGAAGCCTGCGCACTGCAAGGAAGAGTAGCCCCTGCTCGTCACAACTAGAGAATGCCCGCGTGCAGCAACAAAGATACAACACAGCCAAAAATAAATAAAATAAATTTTAAAAATAATATATGATACAAATGAACTTATTTACGAAACAGAAACAGACTCACAGACACAGAAAACAAACTTATGGTTACCAAAGGGGAAAAGGGGTAGGGGAGAGAACAATTAGGAGTTTGGGATTAGCAGATACTAAGAACTATATATAAAACAGATCAACAAAAAGATCCTACTGTGTAGCACATGGGAACTATATTCAATATCCTGTTTAAAGCATAATGGAAAAGAATATGAAAAAGAATATATATATATATATATTTATGTATAACTAAATCACTTTGCTATACACTAGAGACTAACATAACACTGTAAATCAACTATACTTCAATAAAAATAATAAAATATAAACCTAAACTGAAAAAAAGAGTACCACATATGAAATTTGAAATTACCATATAGCAGAGATTCTTTAGAAACCAAGAAGCACACATAAATACTATGTATACCCACCCACTTTCAAATGTCCTTAGGCCAAAACTCTTATTCTACTCGCCTAACTCTTCGTCAGTATGTCTGCTTTTAACTGGGTCTGGCTAAATGGGATGTATCCTGAACAGAATGTCTTTAAGATTAATTGTCACAATTGGTGACCATCTCCTTTTACCTGACAAAACCTTTTACCTGACAAAACCGTCATTCAATAACAAGACAGTCTCTTATTCTACCAGAAAGACACAATCAATTCATTAATGAAAGGAAAAAAATGTATACAGGGACCTGTGTTGTCACTTCACTTAAAACCAATAAAACAGCCGTCTTTCTGACATAAGTTCCCCTGCATGGACACCTGATCTGAAAATAAAGGTGCAGCATCAGCAGCCTTCATGATTAGTAATGAAAGTGAAAGTAGAGTTAACAGCCAATTAACAGACTTCATGACTGAATAATGCAAGTAAAAGTACAGGGTTACAGCCAAAACTACATAAACTAAATTGATAATGATAAAAACTACCAGGGTATCAACTTTAGAATAATGGCCAACCATCCTTACTTTGATTCTTTATGGTCCACTAAATCTATGGACATTCCCTATGCAATTAGGGAATTGCAAATTAAAACAACGAGATAGCACCAAATATCCATTAGAAAGGCCGAAATCCAAAACACTGACAACATCAAATGCCAACTAGGACGTGAAGCAACAGGAACTTTCATTCATTGCTAATGGGAATATTAAATGGTACAGCCACTTTGTAAGACAATTTGGCAGCTTCTTATAAAACATAGTTTCACCATCCAATTCAGCAATCGTGGTCTCTGGTATTTACCCAAATGAGTTGAAAACTTATGTCCATGCAGAAACCTGCCCGTTAGTGTTTATAGCAGCTTTATTCATAATTGTCAAAACTTGGAAGCAACCAAGATATTCTTCAATAGGTGAATTTGGTTCCTCAGAATCAGAATCTCCATTATAACCATATCCTCTATATACACACTAAAATCGAGAAGCCCTAATCTAGAGCTTCTTCAGTTCAAGGGCCAAGCAGAGCAAGGGAGACAGAAATCAGGGCCCTCATCCCACTTTACCTCTCAAGGTGAACCAGATTTAAACCAAGACCCAATTTTCCACAACCCCAGGGGACACAAAGAAGCCTGCAGTAGTGGCAAAAGAACCAAAAATTCCTGAGAAATTACTGCCACAGAATATCCCTTATGTGCACTGGCACCCAAGGTTCTCATAATCTGGATAAGCCAAGTACCCTCAAATTGTACACAGTTTTAGGTAATCAACTACTAGGACTGCCATAGAATACTTGACAGAAATGAACATCAAGAGTAACTTCCCAACAGTAATAGTTTAAGCCAAAAGATAATGGAATGACAAATTCAATATGAAAGAAAATATAAGCAAACATACAATTCTATATCCAGAAAAAGTACTTTTCAAGGATGAGAGCAAAATAGGTATATGCATACATAGAAGGTGTTAGATTCTCAAAGGGATCTGTACTCAATAATATTAAAAACCACTTACAAAGACCTTGAAGGTGATTCAACCTAACCACCTTCTCAGTATCTCTAGATCATTACCCAGGCTCTGCTCTAACATTAGTAGTCAAAGAAAACTCACTATCTTCTAAGGAAGTTCCATTCCACTTTTCCCCTTAACTTGACTTGATGGTTCTGTTCTGCCAAAGCAACAAAATACTAAATCTAATCCCTCTTCCACTTATCAGATCTTGATATATTTGAAAATAGTTGCTCCCACCTATTTCTTCTCCAAAGGAAATAGCTCTAATTCCTTAAATAGTACCTCAAATCATTTGATGTCTACTTTCATCACAAGCCAGACTGTTTTCTTCTGGATAGGCTCTAGATCATCCATGTCTCTGAAAATGTGCTTCTTAAAACTGAACACAATACCTAAGGTATGGTGTATTACATTCCTCTCTAAGGGTCCTTATATTTTTAATCCTAAGAATCTATAATCTTTATGCTTCTGATTGCCTGAATAATACCATCTCTTCATTACCACCTCAAGGTCAAGAAAGAAGCATTTGAAGAACTGTTTTAAAGAATAGTATATTTAACTGTATGAGATCACTTATATGTGGAATCTAAAAAATACAACAGACTAGTGAATATAACAAAAAAGCAGACTCACAGATATAGAGAACAAACTAGTGGTTACCAGTGGGGAGAGGGAAGAGGGGAGGGGCAAGATAGGAGTAGTGGATTAAGTGGTACAAACTATTACATATGAAATAAGCTACGGGACTTCCCTGGTGGCACAGAGGTTAAGAATCCGCCTGCCAGGGCTTCCCTGGTGGCGCAGTGGTTGAGAGTCCGCCTGCCAATGCAGGGGACGTGGGTTCGTGCCCCGGTCCGGGAAGATCCCATGTGCCGCGGAGCGGCTGGGCCCGTGAGCTGTGGCCGCTGAGCCTGCACGTCCGGAGCCTGCACTCTGCCACGGGAGATGCCACAGCAGTGAGAGGCCCGCGTACCGCAAAACAAAAAAAGAACAGCTGTTTGGGTAGCCTGCTGACATTCACTTTAAATTATACCCAACCTAAGAGAATCACACTAAAATGGACAGTGATTGAGTACTAAGCAACCAGCTATTTCAGAGAAACTCATTCTTAGTGATCCAATCTTACCCTTGGTTATTAGGTATATGACTATGCAATACTTTTTCTGTCACCGTTTAAAAAGAAGACAGATGTGATTAAAATAGTGAGATTTTTCCTTTTAACTTATTAAATTAGCAATTTTTAATGTATAATTTTTTTAATGATAAAATTTCTTAATGATAATTCTCAATACTACCAAAGGGTATGATGAAATGGGTGTTGGTAAGAATGTACAATCTTCCAGAAAGCAATTTTGCAAAATGCATCAAAAGCCTTAAATTTACACACTGTCTGACTCAGTAATTAAATATATATTTAAGAAGCTAGGGCTTCCCTGGTGGTGCAGTGGTAAAGAATTCGCCTGCCAATGCAGGGGACACGGACTCGAGCCTTGGTCTGGGAAGATCCCACATGCCACAGAGCAACTAAGTCCATGTCCCACAACTACTGAGCCTGCGCTCTAGAGCCCGTGAGCCACAACTACTGAAGCCCGCAAGCCACAACTACTGAAGCCCGCGTGCCTAGAGCCCATGCTCCACAAGAGAAGCCACTGCAATGAGAAGCCCACACACCACAAGGAAGAGTAGCCCCCACTCATTGCAACTAGAGAAAGCCTGCACGCAACAATGAAGACCCAATGCAGCCAAAAATAATAAATAAAATAAATGAATTTGGAAAAAAAAAAAAAAAAAAAGAATCTATCACAATTTTTTTTTTTTTTTAACCATACTGTGCAGCTTGCAGGATCTGAGTTCCCCAACCAGGGATTGAACCAGGGCCCTCTGCAGTGACAGCGTGTAGTCTTAACCACTGGACCACCAGGGAATTCCCCCAAGGATGCTTTTTTAGAAGAATTTCTTGGGAGTTCCCTGGCGATCCAGTGGTTAAGACTCTGAGATCCCACTAAAAGGGGTTTGGGTTCAATCCCTGGTAAGGGAACTAAGATTCCACATGCCAGGCAGCACGGCCAAAACAAAAATAAAATTTCTTCATGTCTAGTAATGAAAGGTAGACAAAAAAATAACAAAAGAACAGGGGACTTCCCTGGTGGTCCAGTGGCTAAGACTCCCAATATCGGAGGCCCAGGTTCGATCCCTGGTCAGGGAACTAGATCCCACATGCATGCCGCAGCTAAGAGTTTGCATGACACAACTAAGGAGCCCATGGACCACAACTGAGAAGCCCAGCTGCCACAACTAAGGAGCCCACATGCCACAACTAAGGAGCCTGCCTGCCACAACTAAGACCCGGTGCAACCAAATAAGTAAACAGTTTTTTTGTTTTTGTTTTTGTTTTGTGTGTGTGTGTGTGTGTGTGTGTGTGTGTGTGTGTGTGTGTGTGGTACGCGGGCCTCTCACTGTTGTGGCCTCTCCCGTTGTGGAGCAGAGGCTCCGGACGCGCAGGCTCAGCGGCCATGGCTCACGGGCCCAGCCGCACCGCGGCACGTGGGGCCCTCCCAGACCGGGGCACGAACCCGTGTCCCCTGCATCGGCAGGCGGACTCTCAACCACTGCGCCACCAGGGAAGCCCAACAATTTTTTTTTTAATTAAAAAAAATAAAGTAATAAAGTCAGAAGTAAGGAGAAAATAAAGCATGAAGTTTTATTTCTAATTACCTACTACTAGGATCTGATCTTGGCATTCTCTAAGTGAATATTTTCTTAATCTATTCAAGGAAAAATAAAGAAAGAACATATCAAAGTTATAGACATAGAAAGGAAGACAAAGGCAAAGGATAACAGAATCAGGATTCCCCTTTGGAACAATGGACAGAAATCAGGAGTTACAGAAGGAATATAGGAGTGTAAAAAAGTCCAACATATAGATTCAAAAAACCAACCAGGAGCTTCCCTGGTGGCGCAGTGGTTAAGAATCCGCCTGCCAGTGCAGGGGACATGGGTTCAAGCCCTGGTTCCGGAAGATCCCACATGCCGCGGAGCAACTAAGCCCATGCACCACAACTACTGAGCCTGCGCTCTAGAGTGCGCGAGCCACAACTACTGAGGCCGCGAGCCACAACTACTGAAGCCCACATGCCTAGAGCGCGCGTGCTCCGCAACAAGAGAAGCCACCACAACAAGAAGCCTGTGCACCGCAATGAGTAGCCCCCCCTCACCACAACTAGAAAAAGCCCACGCACAGCAACAAAGACCCAATGCAGCCAAAAATTAATTAATTAATTTTTTTTTTTTTTTTTTTTTTTTTTTGCGGTACGCGGGCCTCTCACTGTTGCGGCCTCTCCCGTTGCGGAGCACAGGCTCCGGACGCGCAGGCTCAGCGACCATGGCTCACGGGCCCAGCCGCTCCGCGGCATGTGGGATCCTCCTGGACCGGGGCACGAACCCGTGTCCCCTGCATCGGCAGGCGGACTCTCAACCACTGCGCCACCAGGGAAGCCCCTTAATTAATTAATTTTTAAAAACCAAACAATCAACTGAGGACAAAGACTTGGGTTAATAGCAGTTCTAGAGGAAAAAAGACCTACAGGTGACCTTACTACCAGACAAGTATAAACTAACACTGAAACGTGGATATTGAAAGAAAAAAGAACCTAATTTATTCTAAAGCAACATTGATGGAAACTAAGCTCCTCAAGGGCAGGGATCATTTTAAATTCCTTAATCTCTTTACTTTCAGGGCCTAATACAGTAGTATCTGGATCAGAACATATGTGAGAAACTGACAAACTGTAGCATGTCCAGAGGATGATGCCCAACACGGTAAAAAGTTTAGAAAGCACATTTCAGAAGAGGTGGCTAGAAGGAAAAAACTGTTTAGTCTGGAAAATAAAAAATTTAAGTGGGACAAAATAACTGTCACTGAATAGCTGTAAAGTGGAGATTGGAGCTACAAGGAATAATTGTAGACAGCAAAATTAGAACCAGTGAATAAAAACTGCAGGGAGGCAGCTCTGAGATAATTATCAAGGAAGTCTTTCTAAAATGACAAATTTGCAAACTTGGAATTGATAGCCACCAGCTGTGAAGCCCCTGTCTAGGGGAACACTTCCTAAAAGAGAAAACTGGATGAATCACTTATACTGTGTGAAAACCTGCACTAGATTATCTCTAAGATCTCTACCAAGTCTATGATTCTACAAGTAGAAGTCCAGTAAAGGAATTATTTTTGCTCTCAACACTGCCAAAGTTTAAAAAAAAACCTAAAACCCAGGAATTTCTTTAATTAAAAGGAACAATCCCACCAAGAAGGGATAAAGGTTGACCTGTTGGTCAAGATACTTGATATGAAGAGACTGCTTTGCTTGGGATTAAGCTTTTCATTAGGAGTGAGAATAGGTCACCAATTCCAGCTACAGTCACTCACTTCCTGTTTGGCCAGGGGCAAATGACTTCACCACTCCACTGGAACTGAAAAATAGTAATTTAAAATACCAATATTACAGGAATATAATTTAAATTAGTTAACTGCAGAATACTTTAGAATTTACCTTATGTGACAATTAAAACTGCATTTTCCACCTGAAACTAACATAATATTGTAGATCAGTTAAATATAAAATATTTATATAAAATATAAAATAAAATTTAAATTAAAAAAATATATATATAAATATATCAGTTGAATATAAAATATTTATATAAAATATAAAATAAAATATAAAATATAAAATAAAATTTAAATTTAAAAAAAAGAAATACTAAAAAAAAAACCCTGCATTTTCCTACTTTACAAATACACTAAGGTTGAACTATTAAGTAAGTCTATTATAAATAATAAGAACCAAGTTTCTCACTGACAGAGAAAGAAATTACAAATAAGCAAGGAGGTGAATGCTAGAATGAACTCTGTGGTGCTGGATTAGAGTCAGAAGAGACCAGTATGAACCCATGTTTATATTTATATACAGATAGATACAGAAACAGATCTGTGTAGGGAATTCCCTGGTGGTCCAGTGGTTAGGACTCTCTGCCCTTTCACTGTTGAGGGCGCAGATTCAATCCCTAGTCGGGGAACTAAGATCCTGCAAGCTGCGAGGTGTGGCCAAAACAAAACAGGTATGTGTATACCTGGGTCAGTATACATACATATATTTCCCAGCTCTGTTCCCTAAGAGTGCCAAGAAGCAGTGATATCCCAGTAGCAATGAGTACACCCAGTTCATTTAGAAACCAGACCTTGGTTTCTAAATATTTTTCTGCAATAAAAGAAACCAGAGCTCCTTGAAGAAATGGTTGGTTCTAGGGACAGGGCAGGGGAAATTAAGATGAGACTGGAGCATCTTGCAGCACCAGAAAGTAAAAATGTGATCCAAAAAAAAAAAGGTGGGGGGGGCCTCATGTCAAAAGAACATAGGTGGCAAATGGCCAAAGCTATAAGAATTTATGCAACAAAATATAGTACTGGATTACAATCCAAAGGGAGAAAAATATTCATGAATCCATACTGACATAAATGATTAAATAAATAAATGGGGGAAAGGCACAAATCTTCCTTACAGAAGAATTCCAAATAATAAATGTAGGAGGAATGAGGGAAACAGAAAATCACCACTAGAATAACACAATAATAATTGCTGCTGCAGGCAAGTTTCACTGCGGAATGCTAAAATTAGTGGATGAAACTTTAAGAAAGAAAATCAGATCTTTGTTTAGACTCACAGAGATATTTACTAATTACTGTGGGTGGTTTTAACTTATGCTCACAAATTCTTTGATACTCATCCCTTCAGGAGGTGGAGCTTAAATTCCCTTGCCAGGGAGTGTGGGCTTGACTCGGTGACTCATTTCTAGCCTCTAACAAATGAAGTAAGGAAACGAAAAAGAGTCACTTTATTGAAAGCAGGCAGCCACATGACCTTCAATCAAGCTACCAAAGTTAACATCACTAATAAATCGTGTTGATATCAGATATCCTCCAATACAAAATATGATGGGACAAGAAGGGGGCATACTATCTCTCTGGTAATCTTCCCTAAAATGCCTAACCTCAAGCTAATCAAGAGAAAACAGAAAATGCAAATTCAGGAACACTCTACGAATGACCACTATTCTTCAAAAGTGTCAAGCGTCAAAAGCAAGGAGAAACCAAGAAACTGTCACTGGTTGGAAGAAACTAAGGAACCATGACGTCTAAACTGCAATGTGGTATCCTGGATTGAATCCTGTAACACAAAAAGAGTATCAGTGTGGAAAAACTGGGGAAATCAGAGTAAAGTCTGTAAGTTAGCTAATAACGTTAAACTAACATTGATTTCTTGGGGCTTCTCTGGTGGCGCAGTGTTTAAGAATCTGCCTGCCAACGCAGGGTACACGGGTTCAAGCCCTCGTCCGGGAAGACCCCACATGCTGTGGAGCAACTAGGCCCATGCGCCACAACTACTGAGCCTGTGCTCTGGAGCCCACGAGCCACAACTACTGAGCCCATGTGCCACAACTGCTGAAGCCCACGCGCCTAGAGCCCGCGCTCCGCAGCAGGAGAGGCCACCGTGATGAGAAGCCCGCGCACCACAACGAAGAGTAGCCTCCGCTCGCCACAACTAGAGAAAGCCTGCACGCAGCAACGAAGACCCAACGTAGCCAAAAATAAATCAATACATTTAAAAAACAAAAAAAACAAATGTTGATTTCTTAATTTTGATAAATGTATGATGATGATTATATAAGATGTTAACATTAAGGGAAGCTGAATGAAGACTATACAGAAATTGTGTACTACCTTTACAACTCTTCTGTAATCTAAAATTATCTCAAAATAAAAGTTTTTTTTAAATTGCATTTACCTTGTAAAATTAGGGAGAGTGAGGAAAGGTTATAAATACATTTCAAACGATACTTAAATGCAAACTAACAAAATGGATTTTACGGGGTTTCCCTGTTGTCACAGTGGTTAAGAATCCGCCTACCAGGGCTTCCCTGGTGGCGCAGTGGTTGATAGCCCGCCTGCCGATGCGGGGGACACGGGTTCGTGCCCCGGTCTGGGAAGATCCCACATGCCGCAGAGCAGCTGGGCCCGTGAGCCATGGCCACTGATCCTGAGCGTCCAGAGCCTGTGCTCCGCAATGGGTGAGGCCACAACAGTGAGAGGCCCGCGTACCGCAAAAAAAAATAAATAAATAAATATAAATAAATAAATAAAAAAGAATCCGCCTGCCAAAGTAGGAGACATGGGTTCGAGCCCTGGTCCGGGAAGATCCCACATGCCACAAAGCAACTAAGCCCATGAACCACAACTACTGAGCTTACGCTCTAGAGCCCACGAGCCACAACTACTGAAGCCCACGTGCCACAACTACTGAAGGCTGCGTGCCTAGAGCCTGCACTCCGTAACAAGAGAAGCCACCGCAATGAGAGGCTGACGCAATGAGAGGCTGACGCACCGCAAGGAAGAGTAGCCTCCGCACTCTGCAACTAGAGAAAGCCCACACACAGCACCAGACACAGCCAAAATTTATTTATTTATTCATTTTAAATGGGTTTTACGGTGAGAAGATTAACTTTTCAGCCTGTAAAGAATCACAAAAGTACATTCAGTTGACTTTCAAGCTTAAAATTTTAATGACATACAAAGTAATTCCCTTAAGGTCTGCGTTGAGAAATTAGCCTACAATGCTCTAAGAAGGTAGTGTGTACAAACCCCTCATATATCAGTTTGCTCAATCCCCTTTCTTGACCCTAACTGTCCTCAACATACTCACTCCTAGCAATAAGGCCACAGTAACCCGGTTCTAAGAATGCCATTTAGAAGGACAAAGTGAAATCAGTTGATACCTACTCGGTTTCCTTTTCACACTGAACAAGTCAAATGAACTAAACCAAGATGACTTCAAAATGTTCCTCTCAGATTTTCTCGTTTAAAGAAAAATAAAACCTACATATCAACGACTGATGCTTAATATTTTAAAAGGAGGAGGAGGAGGAGGAGGAGGAAAATAGCCATGTCAAAAATTTGAAGTATTGGGCTTCCATAGTGGCGCAGTGGTTGAGAGTCCGCCTGCCGTGGAGTGGCTAGGCCCGTGAGCCATGGCCCCTGGGCATGCGTGTCTGGAGCTGTGCTCCTCAACAGGAGAGGCCACAGCAGTGAAAGGCCCGCATACCTCAAAAAAAAAAAAAAAAAACTGAAGTATCAACAGCAAAAGTTTACACAGCCAAAGGATGGACCACCAAATTCAGAAACAAGATCAGGAAAAAGAACAAGACCCTAAGATCAATAGGAACCATATCTCTAAAACTAAGCAACCTATCTTGATGTAGGTGGGAGGTTCAAACCACACAAGGGAACACTCACTCCCACCCCCACCCTACAACCAAAATTAAAACTGCAAGCAAGTATCTTTCCTTGTTCTCAAGCCATTTTGAAAATGTATGACAAAGTTGTCCTACTCTCCCCTGAAAGCCAATTAATTAATAAAAGTTTTCATACCCTCTAAAAAATAAAGCTAAGCCACTAGGCATAAGAAAGACAGGTGTTTCCTTCACTGTCAGCAAACAATGGAAAATGACTTTTTTAATATGTAATATAAACTTATTTATAAATTTGGGAATTTTAACTCAAGTAAGTATATGCTGGTATGACAAATATATGAAGAGACGACTTAAAAAACTGAGACAGTAGGGAAATGTGTGAGACTCTCCCCAGCACTGTCCAACATAAATACTCCATAAGTTATGGAAAAAAACCCAAAGGAACTTTTTGGCCAACCCAATAGGAGTTTGCATAGTGGAGAAAGAAGGCAGACCCACTAGCCTTCTGTGACTTGATTAAAACATCCATCCCCTAGGGCTTCCCTGGTGGCGCAGTGGTTGAGAGTCCGCCTGCTGATGCGGGGGACACAGGTTCGTGCCCCGGTCCGGGAAGATCCCACATGCTGTGGAGCAGCTGGGCCCGTGAGCCATGGCTGCTGAGCCTGCGTGTCCGGAGCCTGTGCTCCGCAACGGGAGAGGCCACAACAGTGAGAGGCCCGCGTAGCGCAAAAAAAAAAAAAAAATCCCCTAAGAACGTCCAGTGCCCTTAGTTTCAATTTTATATTCAACTGCATCCTTATTACTGATTTGGCTGCCCAGAAACAAAGGAGGTGACCTGGCCAGTGGATAATTAATTCCCATGTGCATATGGCACTTAAAACTTTGGACATAAATAAAATTTTTTAATTTTTAAATATTTATTTATTTTGGCTGCACTGGGTCTTCACTGCGGCACAAGGGATCTTCATTGCGGCATGTGGACTCTTAGTTGTGGCATGCATGCATGCAGGATCTAGTTCCCTAACCAGGGATTGAACCCGGGCCCCCTGCATTGGGAGCACAATCTTACCCATGGACCACCAGGGAAGTCTCTGACGTAAATAAACTGATATCTGGCTTATCAGTCTCCAGTGAGATTACTCTGCATGAATAAATTCTTAAGTGCTTGAATCACCCCTGTGTGAACCAAAAATGTCCAGTTTCTGAAATGTCCAGTTTCTGAACTACTGTGGGAGTCAGACAGACCTTGGTGTGGATGCCACTTTATCTGTGTGACCTTGATTCCTGTCAGTCTCAATTTCCTCATCTGTAAATAAACACCAACAACTAGTGCCTGGAAGATGGCAAGTGCTCAAAAACTGATAGCTTTATTATATTTAAGGCAAATTTGAAAGGAAGTGTAATTGAGGTAAAAACATTTCATTTAAAAAGCAGCGGTATGGGACTTCCCTGGTGGCCCAATGGTTAAGAATCCGCCTGCTGGTGCAGGGGACACGGGTTCGTGCCCCGGTCCGGGAAGATCCCACATGCCATGGAGCGGCTGGGCCCATGAGCCATGGCCACTGAGCCTGCGCGTCCGGAGCCTGTGCTCCACAACGGGAGAGGCCACAACAGTGAGAGGCCCGCATACTGGAAAAAAAAAAAAAAAAAAAATGAATCCGCCTGCCAATACCGGAGACACAGGTTCGAGCCCTGGTCCGGGAAGATCTCACATGCTGCGGAGCAACTAAGCACGTGCACCACAACTACTGACCCTGCACTCTAGAGCCCGCGAGCCACAACTACTGAAGCCCGCACGCCTAGAGCCCGTGCTCCACAACAAGTGAAGCCACCGCAACGAGAAGCCTGCACACTGCCACGAAGAGTAGTTCCCGCTCGCTCGCTGCAACTAGAGAAAACCCGTACGCAGCAACAAAGACCCAATGCAGCCAAAAATAAATAAATAAATTCATTAAAAAGAAAAAAAAGCAGCGGTATGGACCTTCAAACAACATGAATTTAAAAGACATCCCCTGACAAGAGATGTCCCATGCAAGAGAGTTGAGAAGTGCAGTTAAAATGCTACAAGTAAAGTACCCCGTTCACTGTACAGATGGAGTCTCTTGCTTAGCAACTCTAGTGTTGTCTACCAAACACCCAGCCCATAATAGTTAGAGCATGACAACTGTTCACTCTAAATCCATGTGCTCAGCTTGGATTCAGAACTGATTTATAAAAATAGTTGCTGCTGCCGCTCTTTGAATCTCTTTGAGCTGATGACTGGGCAGTGTTACCCTATAGGCCTAGAGCAGCTGTATTCCCTCACCACACCCATTTCTCTGTCTGCCCAGCCGAGCTGAAGGCACCCCCACCCCACCCCACCCCACCCCCATCTCTGCAGCATACTATTCTCCCTCTTCCCGGGCTGAGTGAGCAAATTACAAGCACAAACATCCCCTGATGCAATGCCACAACCATCCCTGGGAAAGAGCAGAGGCAGTTGCCAAAAGCGCAGCAGCAGGAAAATGGGCGGGAGACACACACACGCAGAGCAAGAAACACTGCAATCCTAGGGAGCCAGGGAGAGGGAATCTAGAGGCCCTGGGGAGCAATACTGTAACTGGACCGAGGAGGGTGAGGAGAAAAGGGGGTTCCCAGGAGAAAGCTGGGTAACACTAACCACCCCGAGAAGCACGTTTCACTCTGGGTCTGGGTCCTAAAACACAGACCTAAACGTAATACTTGTCTCCTCCCCAAAGCAGCAAATGCATTTAATTTACCCATTCCTGGATGGAAGCAAAACCCTAACATCCCCCGCCACTCGCCACCACCCCACCACGGGGTAATTTTACCGAAGAGCTCAAGCAACATACCAGCGGAGAACCTGGTCCATGTGCTAAATCACAATCTCTGTTCTGGGTAACATTTCCAACTGCCCCCCCAGGTGCCTGTCCTATCCTCGCATTCCCACCCTTTACAGCGATCGACCCCTGCGCACTCCCGCAGCCAGAAACATAATTAGTCCCCAAACAGTGCTAGGGCCACGCACGCAGGGACAGCCCTGCCTGGGGCCCCGTTCTCCCCACCACCCTCCAGCCCCTCCCGTAACCCCTGACCCTGCACCCTCTCTAAAGCTCGCCTCAGCCCCACTTCAACTGACCCCCCAAACCTCACGGGACAACCTTTGAGTTCTCCTACGTTCCCGAGCCCCACCCAGGGCCCCAGGCTGCAGCCGACCCTCGCTCCCCAGGCTCAGCCCCATCCCGCGCCCAAGGCGTGCCTCTCGGCCCCACCACTCCAGACCCCAGCAGCTGGACCTCTCAGCCCGCCCCGCCCGGCGGGTCCCCGGATTGCGCCTCGAAGACTTGGAAGATCACGCCCGCAGGCCCCCCGCCCGGCGCCCCCGCGTCCCGAAGCCGGCGGCCACCGCCCTTCCACGCCTCGGGCGGGCCTGGTGGGGTCCCGGGCGGTCGCGGGGCGAAGCTCGGGCAGTCCCGGGGGCAGTGGGGAGGCCACCCCTCTGATCGGGCCCCGCCGGCCGCTGCACTTACCCGCCGCCGCCGCCGCGCCGGAGCTTGAGCCGGAGCCGGAGGGAGCCGGGAGAGGGCCGAGAGCAGCGGGAGGAGCCGGGAGCCAGCGAGCGAGCCCGAGGGGCGGGACGCAGGGAGAGGCCGCTTCCTCGTCGCCCTCTTGAGGGTTGGCGCGAGGGAGGGACGCCGCCACCGCCTATCCCGCGGGCGCCGCGGTTCCGGCCAATAAGCGCGGTGAGGAGGCGGGCGGACGATAACGGCGGACCAATAGGCACCGGCCCCGCTGCCCCGACCCCGCCGGGGTAGCGGCCAAGCTGAGGGCCTTTGGGGGTGAGGTACGCGTGGGGGCTTCAGACGGCCGCCTCCTGCCCGCCAGCAGCCGCCAGAGCGGCGGGAGGACAGACCGGCCTACTCCGCTGCTCTGTGCATTGATCGTCGCTTCCTTTTAGAACTTGGTGCCTGGAGCGGGGAGGATGTGAGCAGCGGGGAACACGCGGCCGGATCTGTGGCTCTATGACGTAACCTGGGAGGGGCACGGGGCGGGGCCTGGGGCGCTGGCCAGCTGGTCGCTGGAAAGAACCCTAGCGGGATGAGGACGCAGCTGGGGGGCCTCTCCTGGGCTGCTCTGCCAGCAGCCACAAGTGACGTGGCTGTTCCAAGTTGAGATACTTTATAAGTGTAGTACACACCGAATTTCAGAGACTTAAAAAAATACATAAAATAGCTCATTGATAATCATTGATTACAGTTTGGGTCATTACAAAATTGATTGCAGGTTTGAATATCTTTGGTTAAATAAAATATATTTTAAAACAATTTCATGTTTCTTTTTTACTACTTTTTAAATGTAACTAGTAGAGGGACTTCCCTGGTGGCGCAGTGGTTAAGAATCTGCCTGCCAATGTAGGGGACACGGGTTCGATCCCTGCAGAGCAACTAAGCCCGCGAGCCACAACGACTGAGCCCACGTGCCACAACAACTGAAGCCCGCGTGCCTAGAGCCCGTGCTCTGCAACAAGAGAAGCCACCACAATGAGAAGCCCGCGCACCGCAACGAAAAGTAGCCCCTGCTTGCTGCAGCTAGAGAAGGCCCACGCGCAGCAACAAAGACCCAGTACAGCCAAATAAAGAAAATAAATTTTAAAAATAAAATGTAACTACCATAAAAAGTAGAATTACTGTTTGGTTCACATTGCAATTCTGCTGGGTAACGCTGGTCCAGAAGTTAAAAGTGATAGCTTTTAACTATATTGAATGCTCGCTATATTCCAGGCACTCTCTAAGTATGTGATACCTAATAACTCATTTAAATCATCACAACAATCCTATATGGTTGGTATTCATGTTCTTATTATCATTTTACAGATGAGAAAACAAACAACTTTAGTGACTTACCTAACTGGTGGTTGCTAGAGAGGAGGAGGGTGAGGAGTTGGGCAAAATAGGTGAAGGGGGTTAAGAGGTACAAACTTCCAATTATAAGTAAGTCACAGGGATGTAATATACAGCATAAGGAATATAGTTGATAATACTAAATACTGTAATAATTTTGTATGGTGAAAGATGGTTACTAGACATTGTGGTGATCATTTTGTAATGTATTTAAATGTTGAATCACTGGGAATTCTCTGGTGGTCCAGTGGTTAGGACTCCACACTTTCACTGCTGAGGACACGGGTTCAATCCCTGGCCAGGGAACTAAGATCCCACAAGCGTTGGGGTACGGCCAAAAATAAATAAATAAATAAATATTGACTCACTATATTGTACACTTGAAACTAACATAATATTGCATATCAACTATACTTATAAATTAAAGGATAAGTGGAAAAGGGATAGCACTGCGAATTTGGAGCCCTGGAAAGGACTTTAAGCCAATCACAGAAAACTGAAATGACTGATCTGGATCACACACCAATTAATAAGACAGGTGTCTTGGCCCAAACCCAGAGATTTCCCCCTCCCTCACCTTACCCAGACTCCAAAGTAGGGGAACTACCATTGCAAGCCTGAATTCATTCATCCAACAGATGTTGACTGAGTACCTGCACATCAGGAAGGGCCACACAGTGAGGGGCACATGTACAAAGATAAAAAAGATAGGTTTCCTCTCTGGTGAAATTAGCATTACTTCACACCAAAGCCCACTGACCTGGTCTAAGCATGAACTTACTATTGAAGAAAAACACTTTGCTCCTTCTCCCTGCTGCCTGGAATAACCAGCCCCTAGGCCTATCCCAGGCTTTATGAATAGAATTGGCTTTGAAATCCTTAGAAGACAGATGGCTAGGAAGATTCAAAAGTGTTGGAATCCTCCACTTTTTTTTTTTTTTTTTGGTACACGGGCCTCTCACTGCTGTGGCCTCTCCTGTTGCGGAGCACAGGCTCCGGACGCGCAGGCTCAGCGGCCATGGCTCACGGGCCTAGCCACTCCGCGGCATGTGGGATCTTCCCGGACCGGGGCAGGAACCCGTGTCCCCTGCATCGGCAGGCGGACTCTCAACCACTGCGCCACCAGGGAAGCCCTCCACTTCTTCCTTAATGTAATAGAGTCACCATGTTCTGTGTATCCCAAGCTAGACAACCATCTCAGTTATTCCCTTCCTTCTCCCTTCTCAGGCCTACCAGATGCTCCTTCTGCCTCAGAAACATCTCCATCAACACGGATGCTGTTCCCTGTTCTCTTTCCTGTATACTGCCACGGCTACTTCCAAGCCCTCTGCCAAGCTTGACAACCTTCTGGACACCCCCCCTCCAATTCATATACACCCTCCTGCACCCCTTATATACCTCTCTATTAACAGTACTCACCATATATGTGGTAATTATTTGTATAAACTTAGATCTGCCCTAATTGTTTCTCAAGGTATAGGTACTTTCTGTTTGCCCACATGCAATAGGAAAGAACATTCCCTTCAGTTCCAGGGTACCCAGGATGAGAACATAGAGCCCCAGGGAATTCCCTGGCCATCCAGGGGTTAGGACTCCGAGGTTCCACTGCTGGGGGCTTGGGGTTCTATCCCTGGTTGGAGAACTAAGATCCTGCAAGCCACACGGTACGGCCAAAAAAAACAAAAAAAACAAAACATAGATCCCCAGCATCTCAGAGTTGGAAGGGAATCTTAGCAAACATCTAGACCCATGTCTAAGGATATATTCTTGAAGCTCTACAAGTTCACAAGAAGACATTTTAGGGTTATCCAATATATTTATTATCCATGAAAATCATGCTTTATGTTTATTCATCCAATTTTTTTTTTAAGGCGGAGCCAGGTGGCACGTGGGCATGTGGGATCTTAGTTCCCCGACCAAGGATCGAACTCAGCCCCCTGCATTGGAAGCATGGCGTCTGAACCATTGGACCTCCAGGGAAGGCCCTATTCATCCAAATTTCGATGAAAATGTTGGCCAGGACACAAACATGGGCAGAGTCCAATGGCTTACCATACAGCCTTCCCTCTAGTTTTAACCTAAACTACTTCAGTAGCTTTCCTCTGCATTACAATCCTAAAAATGGCTTCCAAGATCCTGTGCAATGATGCTGTCTCTGTTACCCCTCATCGTCTGCCTTGTTTCTCAATATGTCCAGCATTATCTGCCTTCTTTGTTTCCTGAAATTTCCCCTCTCAGGACCTTCCTCAGGCTGTTTTCTCTGCCTATCCTGATTTGTAGGTAATATGAATTTCTGCATAGAAAATTAGGGAAGATCTACAAACTATTAGAATTAATAAGAATTCAGCAAGGTTACTGGATACGAAGTTAACATATAAAAAGGAATAGCATTCCTAAATACCAAGAATCATCAATTACAAAATGGGGTAGAAAAAAAATCTCATTCATCACAGTGAAACAATAAAATTGTTATGGAACCTAGGAATAAATCTAACAACAGAATTGTAAGACCCCGATAGAAAAATGTTATAAAACTTTACAACTTTTAGAAGAAAATATAGGGAGATATCTTGATGCTCTCAAGGAAGGAACTTCTGGCTGAAATTTCTTGGTACCAACACTTGTCAGATAAATACACAATTTTTACATACCAGTTTTTATCATAATTTATGATGTTTATGTTAGAATTCCATGAGGAGAGGGAAATATAATTACATGGATTCAAATTCAAATAGGATAGAGAAATAGAACTTAAGAGCCAGAAGGGTCTTTTGGGGTCATTTAGCCCAAACTTTTTTCAGGTGAGGTAATTGGAACATGTCGAAGACCCACAAAAAAGTGGCAGAATCCAGACTTAAACCCATTTTCCGACTCTCAGGCGGGTGATTTTTGCCCCCACTCCTTCTTTCATCTTTAAAATGGTGTAGCATAGTGATTCAGCAAACATGTGTATGTATGTGTGTAATATATATATATATATATATATATATATA
>RJWK010043456.1:0-18750 GCA_004363435.1 Platanista minor
GTCTCAACCACTATCCTCCTGTTCTTGGTCTCTCTCACATCTGGGCCTTTGTTGTGTATTCTCAGGGCATTTTACTAGAGCATAATAAATATGCCCATTTTATTATAATTGTCCTCCCTGCACGACTCCAAGCTCTGCTTCCTCTTTGCATGACCCCTGGCGCATGGTGAGCCCATAAGGAAGATGGGTTGAGTGAGGGGGTGGGTCAGTACCCATGCTGTGCCCCTCCTTCCACCTAAAATGCCAAATCATCCCTGGTCATCCTGCAAGGCTGGCCCCAGGAAGCCACCCCTGACCCCTCCCCTGCTTTGCTTCCCCAGTGCCTTATATATAACCTTTATTTTATTTCACTTACTTATATTAGGTTATAAGTACTTATGCTACTTATCTACTTATACAATTGCTATTTCTGTAGGTCAAAAGGACCAAATATCAGCAATTTCATATGGTCCAACCTAATAGAAAAGCAGGATCTCATGGTGGATATATGTTAGACAGACCAAGGTTGAAGACTGGCTCTGTCACTTGGCTTGCTGTGTGTCCTAGTCAAGCTCCTCGGCTTCTCCACGTCTCAGTTTCCTCATGTGTAAAATGAAAATAATAATAGCAACTACATCCTAGTGGTGTTATGAGGATTAAATGAGGCACTGCATTCTAACATGAAGAACTTAGGTCTTGGCTCCTATGATAAACATTAGCTATGCTTAGTCAATAGTTAAATATTTACTAAGGTCCACTATGTTCCAGGGATAGTGCCAGTTGCTGGAGGTACAAAGATGGATAAGATAAAAGGAGGCTTGCCTTTGTGGAGCTCATAGCCAATAAAAGTGCAGTTTGATCAATGCTTCAGATGAGGAAGTACTGAGTGCTAAAGGCATCTGTTTCTCAACTCTCATGCTAGGGTAGAATCATCTTTTTACAGCTCTAGTTTCCCAAGTAAACCATGAGAGGCTTTAACTATCTTTTTTCCTGGTAAAAGGTAGATACCCATAGTTCAGAAACTAGCATATGGTGGATACTCAAGAAACGTGTGTTGAGTGAATCAATGAAGGAGTCAACTAATAAACAAATAAATGAACTGTAGCTCCAGGTCTAAGCATATATGAAACAGAAGCCTCTCAAGTCAGCATTCACAGCCAAAGCAGCCAGGAGTTCTTCCTTAGAACATTGAAGTTGTCCATAACCCACGATCTGGCTGAGTGACCCCTTTCTGCCATTTGCATCAAAAGTAGACTCTGGCCCATAAACCTCTGTTTTACTACAGGAATGGCCAAAAGGGGTCACTCAGCCAGATCCTGGGTTATTTATTTTTTAACTATCTTTCCACATGTTTGTGGCACACACAAAAATGTGTTTTTGAAAATTGCTGTTTATGTAAAATCTAATCATGTAAACAAACAAACAGAAGAGAAAATGAGAGATGGCTTTTCCCAGCTCACAATTCATTCATTCATTCATTTCATTCATCCCACAAGCATCCTATGTGCAGGGCACTGTATACATAGCAAATGTTTGGGGGAGAAATAACCAGCCCCCAGCCACACAGTTTAATGGCCCTCTGCCTCAGGATCTTGTTTCTCTTATCTTCAAACTTACTTCATTGTGCACATTTGTTCTTAAATTTAAATAATTTATTTATTTAAGAAACATTTGTCAAGAGCCAGCTCTATACCAGGCTCTGTGATGGGCCCTGAGGACTCTGTGATGAGCCCACGCTGCCTCAGCCTCTGCTTCCCTTAAACTTGGAGTCTAACACAGAGAAGCGCAGACAGTATCAAACAGTCACATAAATACATAATCAAACTGCAATTACTGCAGGAAAGGAAAAAAAGAAGGTACACGAGTAAATACGGCAGGGGGCCTGACCTGGGGAATCAGGAAAACTTCCTTGAAGGAGTGACTTTTGAATTGAGCTCTGAACTTTGAGAGGAGGAGATAGGAGCCGGGGAACTGAAGAAGCCGGTGTGGGAGTACAGGGGATGCTGAGCCCACAGAGATGAAGTGGGGCAGTTGCACAGGGACAGGGAAACTCACGACACATAACGAAGTTTTAAAATCCTCAAGGAGGATTGTGATCAGCTCAGGTTGATGTTCTTCACTCTGATTACCGTCAACTAGATTGTGGGTTCTTTGAGTTAGGAGGCTGCATCATACAGCCTTTTTACATCTCTGACCGCATCCAGCAGAGGGCTTTGAATGCAATAATCTGGCACTCAATTAATGGTGATTGAACATGTGAAGAGGATGCCAGTGACATAACCTTGGACTGGGAGGTTAACGATGATCTAGTTCAATGGATACTTGTATCCCCAAACCAAGAGACGCTCCTAGAATCCCCAGTGTTTTCCCCTAGGCTGTGCAGGTGAAAGAGAAGGGGCGGGACACTCTGTTTTGAACTTAAATGTTTCCATTTATACTATTTGTCTATGAGAGAAAGAATTCTTAGCGATCCCCTTGCTCAGATTCGCATCATGAGAATTACTAGCTGGCCACAGTCTCAGCTGCAAAATTCACTGATCATCATTCTGATGATTGGAGCAAGTAGGGATTTGAAGTGGATTGTCTCTCCCTAATTCCTCTAGCTCTTCTCTTTCACTCTATCTGATCAGCAATACGGGGTTCCATATTCCCTGACTTGGCTCTTGAATATTCTGAAGGCCTTTGCCACCCACAGGCCCATCCGCAGGATTACGAGTGTCCTATTGGGACTGTGACTTCTGTGGGATTGACTTCTCTTAGATTTGGGGACTGATGCTCAGCTATGGTGAATGCTCTCATCCTCTGCTAGATAAAACGTTGCCTTTGTGGTCATTAACGATACACTTGCCACCTCCAACTTCAGATACTAAGGGAAAGGCGTTTTGGAATAGGGACAAGAGATGGAGATAAATTTCAGATGCCCTTTTCACACAAAGATGATTTTCTCAAAATGGAACCAGATTTCAAGGATCTTTGTCCCCTCCAGAGGTGCTTTTCCAGGGTGTGGATACTATGGGAATATGATTATACAAATGCAGCAGGTAAACGTACTCCTGATCACTCTATAAATCACTTGATGCTAGCAGTGATCTCATTTTTAAAGCCATTAGTAATCACGAATGATGGCTAAATTAGCAACATAGTCTTAAAGAGCTTCCATATTGATTGGCTGTTTTCATCCCTTCTTCTCCCTCGTGCTGTTCTGTGATATTGCCTCAGCCTCAGAGATTCAGAGCAACAATCTGCCGAACACATGAATACTAAAGAATTGGTTTCCTTAGTAACAATAATCACGAAGCAGCTCTCAGAACTTCCTGCTTTTCTGTCTGTTTTCTGTTGGTCACATAGAAAAAGACGGCCAAACCGAGCCTGCCCAGAAAAGATGCACATATATACCATGACCCCTAAGTGGAAGGGAGGCTTGCCTCTGCTGAGATCACATTCCTTTTCTCAACCGGCTGCCTTATTCTGTGTGGTTAGGGCTAAACCAGAGCACCTGCAAAGGTCCATGACCACCTCAGAACTCTTTTCCTTTCGAGTCAAAATCTGGAGCCACAAGGGCTTCCCTGGTGGCACAGTGGTTTGAGAGTCCGCCTGCCGATGCAGGGGACGTGGGTTCGTGCCTCGGTCCGCGAGGGTCCCACATGCCGCGGAGCGGCTGGGCCCGTGAGCCACGGCCGCTGAGCCTGCGCGTCCGGAGCCTGTGCTCCGCAAGGGGAGAGGCCACAACAGTGAGAGGCCCGCGTACCACAAAAAAAAAAAAAAAAAGAAAGAAGGTCTTCTTTTTAGGGAAGTTCCATGTTGGTTTCCCACAGAGGAGGAGCCATTTTGGTGATGTGTCCTGCATTATAGTTTTGTGGTTCCAGATTTTTTTTTTTTTGCGGTACGTGGGCCTCTCACTGCTGTGACCTCTCCTTGGGACCACCGTCCTGCCCCCAGGTCCTGAGCCCGTTACCCAGACGTTTTTGATGGATTCTGCCATCTCACCTCCTGGATGCATACCGGGGTGCCTGACCCTTTGTGGCTCCATCTCCTGGCCTGGATTCCCAGCTGTGGCTACAGAGGCATCACTCTGCCTGGCAAAGCACATACTTGCTCCTTCTTGCCTCAGTTGTCTCCTTAGGGCTTCTTGATGGGCAAATACAAACAGAGCACCGCTTGGCACTAGGCACGATGTCAAACACTGTGGGTCTGGGAATGACTGTGAAGTGACAGTCCCTGCCCTTATGAGGTTCGCAGTCTGAAACAATAATTTGGGTGCAGGACAATAATTATAGTACACTGCAATAGGAGCTATACCCAGGGTAATGAGGACCCCGTAAAAGAAGTGTCTAATACAGCCTGTGAAACCAGAGGCAGAACAGGAAAAAGTTCCTGGAGAAGGTTAAGCCTAACTGTCTTAAAAGTTAAAAAAAAAGATAGTAGGAATAATGTAAAGTATGTTGGACTAGGAACTTGACATGTGATATACATTCATTATTTAATTTAGTTCCCACAGCTGTGTCCTATGAAGCAGATTCCATTATCATCCCCACTTTACAAACTGAGGCTCATGGGTCAAAATTTCTCACACCTTGTCACAGAGCTAGGAAGCAGCAGAGCCCACAGTCAGACCCAGAGCTTTGTGACAATAAAATCCAGGATCTTAAGCACAGGCCGAGTGGAAGGAGGGAATCCCAAGTGCTCTAGTGTGACAGGCACACAGTGGTTGCTTTGCCAGAGCATGAGTGTGGGGTGAAGCGTGGTCAGAGGCAGGATGACCAGCTCATGGAGGTCCTTGCTGATAAGCATGGCCTTGGTCTTCAAGGTGAGGGCAAGATGCTTAAGGGTTGTAAGTAATGCTGGGAAATGGTCTGATATGTATTTGGGGAAGACTTCTGGGTGGATTTAAGGAGCTAGAACTGGTGGCCGAGATCAGTTAAAAGCCCGTCACAGTCAGTAGTCCTGGTAAGAAGTGATGTTGGCCTGAATTTGGGCATTGACAATAGGGATGAAAAGAAGGGACCTCCCACTGCTTTTCCCACAAAACTCCATCTGCTGGATGCCTACTTCCGATATCGCACCTATAGCTCAGGCTCTAGGGCTGCTTGTGATCTGGTATCTTCACATCTGTCTGCAGTTACCTTCCCTCCCCCACCCTACACTGCATCTCACCTTGTTTTCAACTCCCAGAGCCTAGTACCGGGATGGACACCTAGCAAAGGAATGTTGAATGGAGGAATGAATGAACTGGAATAGTTTCCAACTTCCTGTTTAATAAAACTCATGGTCCTGACCATTGCAGTCTTGTTGCTCTCTTTATTCAAAGGTGATACAAAAGCTGGATGGATGTTCTGATTAAGCATGAAGTGTGAGTGATCTGGTTGTCACAGTGCAGATGCTCCTTGATTAATATATAGTATCATTTCCTCTTGTCTTGGATTTGACTCTGGAAAAAAAGATGTCAAACAGTGTGTACCTCAGACCCCTTAGCAAGAAGAGAAAGAAGTGGAACTCAGTGCAAATTCCTATTTACTTAGATATAGAGGCAGGGATGAGCCCTCTCTTCACATTTTTCCCAATTAAAAGTTGGGCCAAGTCTGGTGGAATGGTGACAAGTTGAACTGGGTGCGCGTGCACGCGTGCACACACACACACAGATGGCTGAGACATTCCAATGAGTTGAGGACCTACTGTGCAGCATTTTGAAGGCAACACAATTCATAGCTAAAAATTTGAATTGCTCCTCCCATCTGACAGTCTTAATTTGTCCTTGTCCTAGAAGGAGTAAAAAATTGAAAAAGAAAACAACCTGTACATGGATGTTTATAGAAACTTAAATCATAAATACCAAAACTTGGAAGCAACCAAGATGCCCTCCAGTAGGTGAATGGATAAATACACTGTAGTACATCCAGACAACAGAATAGTATTCAGTGTTAAAAAGAAAGGAGTTACCAAGGCATGAAAAGACATGGAGGAAACTCAAACGCATATTACTAAGTAAAAGAAGCCAGTCTGGAACGACTAATTACTGTATGACTTCAGCTATCTAACATTCAGAAAAGGCAAAACTGTGGAGACAGTAAAAAAAGAAAAAATCAGTGGTTGTGGAGTCAGGGAGTGAATAGGCAGAACACAGAGGGCTTTTAGGGCAGTAAAAATATTCTGTATGATATCATCATGGTGCATATATGTCATTATACATTTGTCCAACCCATAGAGTGAACTGTAATGTAAACTGTGGACTCAGGGTAATTGTGATGTGTCCATGTAGCTTCACCCTTATTAAAAACTGTACCAACTGGTGAGTGATGTTGATAATGGGGGAGGCTACACTTGTGTGGGGTAGGAGCTAGATGGGAAGTCTCTGAACTTCCCTCTCAATTTTTTAATGAATCTAAACTGCTCTAAAGAAGTACATAGCAATTTAAAAACACAAAATCAGAACAAACAACGGTAGTGTGAACTTGATGACATCAGCTGCAATGGAGGGAAATGCACATAATATTCTCTGGCCCAGCATTCAAACAAATAACTCAAGGCTTTCTACTTTTTGTACATGTTCCCCAAAAAAGAATTTTGAGAACCTATGTACATCCCATGCACATTTTTAGATAGCTTCACAAGATCAAGCCTGAGATGGACAAAGGATTCAGGCACCCTACTTGTGTGGGACCCTATCCTCCTTTGTCTGACGGGATGTATTGCTGTTAAAGAATGAAAATCTGCAAATAAATGCAAAGGGGGGAATTAATGTAATTCTCCTAGTCTGTGGTAAAGTAGAATCCTATGGCCTCTTACTCACTAGCCGAAGGCAACAAATCAGCAACAACAGCTCAAAGAGGCACAGGAAAATACAACTAGTTCTTCAAAAACCATAAAATAGCAATTACCATATTTTAGCATATGGTTTTACACTGAATTATTTCACAGTTATAATTAGGTTGCTAATGCAGTGCAGAATTGGACGATACACTAATTTGGTATATATTTTATCTAATCTGATGGAAATGTAACATTTAGAGGGCTTGATTCTTTTTTTCACAAGCAATTAAAAAGGACTTTAATATCACATTTTTAAAAAATTGTGTTGGCCTTTATGATGTGATGTGTGTGTGTGTGTGTGTGTGTGTGTGTGTGTGTGGTGGATGTGAGAGAGAGAGAGAGAGAGAGAGAGAGAGAGAGAGAGAGAGAGAGAGGAATTCCATCCCAACTATAGGCACAAGCCATACCCTTTAGTCTCTGATTTATTTCCATCATGTAAGATTCTTTGCTTGCTTGCTTGCTTATTTTTTTAATCTGTTTTTCTTTTTTTGCCTTTGGTAAATTAAAACTGAATTTTCTTCTCCCGGACAATTCTCTGTTCCAGTCATAGTAAATACCAATTTCATTTCCATCCCATTATTTTTCTAATTAAGCATTTGTCATGCAAAAGGAGATCTGAGGTGCCTGTGCTTTCCATTACGCAAAATATTCAGTTATGATAATAGCTTTGGGATGGCACCTTGAAGGTGTTATGGAAAAAAAATCAGAGAAAAATAAAATAAAATAAAATATACTTTACCTCGGACTTTTGCCTGTTTATTTTCTCCCTGATTTGCCACAGTTGTGGATATTGAGAATGTCCCATCAGTTGTGAAGGATGGACACATAATTCACATCCTTTAATAAGGTGTATTCTAGTAAGTCTTTATCTAAACATTTTAGAGGTTAAAAATGTAACTCTGTATCCCTTTTTTTTTCTCTTCTGTTCACACTTAGCAAAACCTACAACTTCTATACTTGATGAAACACGCTTCTGACTCAAATTGTTTCAGAACAAAGTACAAATATGCCAGAAGGACAACCTGATATTTTTTGGAAATTCTTTCTTCCTTCTTATGACAAATCCCAAGGGGCTTTGTCAAAGGAGAATTTATTTTCTAAACCCTGAGAATACAAAGCTTTTCCATTTTCTGTGGCAAGATATTTTTCCCAAACATTAACCATCACATCTTATAGCTATATTTATATCCATACATACACTATATATCCATATGCATATATTCTGTATATGTATATCTGTATGTATATTTTAATCTATTGATTTATAAACTCTAAGACTTCATTTTTCAATCATTTCCACAGTTTGCACAGAATAAGCTGTGCAATTGGATTTTTTAAAAGTGGGACTCATTTCCTCTCAATTTCTCAAAAAATGTAGACTGAGAACTTTCTGGTTTTGGAAGGAACCCTGGCGTATTTTCTGAAACACACTGTGTATGGTATGTGTGTGTGTGCACTGCCTGAGTAGATAGTGCTATTAGTTGAACTCACTGTGATTCTGCATGTTCAGTATTTTTAAAGATGCTGTTGTGGTGCCCCCTCCCAGATCCTGTTTACTGGGGTCCCCAAAGCTCCCCCAGCTGCTCTGAATGCTGGCTGCTGAAGGCCCACAGGTGACCCCATTTCTGGAAAGGTTGTCCTGGGCTAAAAAGAGGAGCCACCTCACTCAGGAAGTTGGTGGGGGGAGGTCACAGCCAATGACTGATTGGGAAGTGGTACAAAATGCTGGCACCACGGCCCCAGGAAGGAACAATTCTGTGGGTGGTTAAAGCTCCAGAGCCCTCCCCCACGGTGCAGGTCCTGGTGGTCTTGATCTGAGACCACATCACCTCCCTGCCTCTCCTGCTTCACTCCTTCCCCCACAGGATTTTCCTGAAGAGCACTTGCTCAAGAGATCACAGCACCCAAATCCCTGTCTCAGGGTCTGTTTCTGGGAAGCTTCTTTCAATTTTAGACGTTCAATTTCCTAATCAATAAAATGTGGATAATAATTCCTGCCTAGTCTATTTCTCAAAGTTGGGGTGTGAATGGCAAATTGTGTGGAAGAATTCTGGAAACAGCCAAAGCAGTAAAAATATTTTGCAGGCAGCATGATATATCATTTGTTTTAATATTTAACCTTAGGTTCCATGAAAATATGGCTGATTTCTCCCAACTTGTGTTTTTTACACTTTAGGCTAACGTCCACTGTGCTCATTTTGCTGCTCCCTGGCGAGGGCTGATTTGTTAAGAACTGCTGACTTGTCTGTACTGCTCTTTGCACCCGGGCTCTCCAAGGAGAAGGAGGGAAAGAAACTCGAGTCCAGCAAGTGACTGTGTTGGCCCAGAGAGCACAGAGTCCCCGCCAAGGGCCAACTAAGCAAGAACCCGAGACCTGGTCTTGCCAGATCTTCACATGGTTTTAAGCAACGCCGGGCACCAGCTATTTATGTAAAATCTCCAGCTTCTTAAATACTAACAACACATTTTTTTAAAACTGTAACACTCTACTATTCAAGCAAAACATAACTTGAGGCCCAGTTGGGCTAGTACTGGGTAACCTAAGACCAGATTTTAGCCCCTGAAGTAAGAGACCAGGTAATGCCCACTGAGGCCTCAGCTCTAGCACAGCGCTCAGCACATGATCCATGAAAGATCCCAGAAGAACAGGACCACCATTAGCAGTGTCGGTTTCCAAGGAAAATGAATGACTGCTAGTTTTAGTAACTAGTTTTCTACTTTGTAAAAACCATTTAGCATATGATTCTTTTCCCTAAACAGTATTATAACATGTGCAGATTTTTATTCACTTGCCAGCTTGCTCTTGCACTTTTCAAGGACACTGTCTGTTTCCTTGTCTATGAAGCAGAAATAATTATGCCTGATCTGAAAATAAGCAAAAGCATGTAAAAGGACTTTGCAGACAGTGGCCATCAATCCAGAGAAATCACTGTTCTCTAGATTCTGCCCTGAGATCTAAATCACGCACTCAGAAATCTGAAATGAACAGAGGCTCTCTCATCTTTCTTCTAAGATGGAGTTTCCTTAACGTTAGTCATGATTTTTGCTATATAAACTGCATTATTATTTTCTATTTCTATTAATTACCTAACCTTTTCCTTTAAGTCAAATATATTTTTTTAGTTACTACCAACCATCTTTTTCAGTTACCAACTTTATCTTTGCCTAAGCAATAATATCCATGAATGCACAGGTTTTATGTCCTAGTATTTAGTTTTTATACAGACACACATGTATAAGTGTATATGTATGTGTCTATATATGTGTTTGTGTATATATACATATATATAAAATATTCATCTGTGTACCACCTAAAATCACCTTGCCTGTTAACCAATTATATGTCTCCCATTTTGGAATATTCTGCCCCCCAGGGATAGCAGAATTTTATAGAAAGATTTTCCGGCTCTATCAGTTTTTATTAATTTACTCAATAAGCATTTGTCACTTATCTGTCTATCTTATGTAAACCTGGAACAGGCAGGAGAAGATTAATATCACTCATTCCACAAAAGTTTAAACCACTCTAAAAAGCTTTGTGAGCCCATGTGGCTAATGAATTTCAGGAAGGAAACTCACGCTCCAAATCTTCCCGCTCCAGATTCTTGTGGACTTGGGACCACTCAGGAATGACAGAGGGTAACCCCGAGAGAGCCATATTTGCAAAGTAGTGAAGCTCTCAGAGTCTGCCCTAGGGGAATCCAGGTAGCGCTGCTAGTGATTTTTAACACAGCAAAGCGGTGGTGCCTTCTCAACAGCCTTCATGCAGGAAGCTGTCTGATGCTATGTTCCTAACTATCCAACCACCCAACACTGTAATTTCTAAGATTGGCTTTAGTCATTTAGTAAGATAATGGCATTTAAGCCAGTCACCATTAGGATACCAGATGATGTTAATAATTACAGTCTGCATTTAGGTGGCACCTCTCCAGGCAAGCACTAAGAGTTTTACAAACATTATCTCATGTTCATCTTCATGACACCCTTGTGAAGCAAGCATTTTTTATAGCATTACTACAGAGAGAGCTGCTGAGGCGTGAAGGTTAAACACATTGCCCAATCTGAGAGCACATGTGTGAACACAGTTCTCAAACCTGGTTTGATGTCTTAAGAAAGTCTCTTCAATGTGTTCATGTAAAGGTTTCACACCAAATACAGGGGATGTCTCTGAAAATATTTACATTTAGTTCTGTAAACACACAGGCTCTTTAAAATTTGTATTCAGTGCATCTAATTAGCAAACAAACATAGAGGTCTAAGTGGAGTCTGATGTACTAAATACCATCTGCCCTATAACGTATTTAACAAATTGTTATGTAGCACTTGCATGTGCCCAGCATTGTTCCAAGTGTTTTATAAATATTAACTCCTTGACTCCTCCTAATAACCCCATGAAGGAGGTGCCATTACGTTCCTCATTGTACAGGGAGGAAAACCAAAGAAGTTAGACAACGTGCCTAAGGTCCCGCAGCTGGTAAGTGACAGAGCTGAGATTCAAATGCACATGATCTGGTCCCTGAGTTTATGTCTTTAAACCAGAACACTGTGCAGCTATCAAACTTATAGTAGTTATTTGTCTGAAAATGTACTATTTCTTTCTCATGCCACCCAAAGGCTTTTTTCCTATGTCAGTGGTTATCCACTTAACCCTATTCCAGACAGAATCTTCCCATGTAGCCAATCATCCTGCCCCCAACCCCACTGCGCTTATAATCTAGGTGGTTGACTCGCTGGTACTTTAGCAGAGTGGCTGGAAAAGAGGGTTTCAGAAGCTCAGCAAATCACAACTCCGTTCCGTGCAGAGTCCAACAAGGCATCGCCCGAAAGTATTAAAAAATCCTTTCTGAGGCTTCCCTGGTGGCACAGTGGTTGAGAGTCTGCCTGCCGATGCAGGGGACACGGGTTCGTGCCCCGGTCCGGGAAGATCCCACATGCCACGGAGCGGCTGGGCCCGTGAGCCATGGCCACTGAGCCTGCGCTTCCGGAGCCTGTGCTCCGCAACGGGAGAGGCCACAACAGTGAGAGGCCTGTGTACCACCAAAAAAAAAAAAAAAAAAAAAAAATCTTTTCTTCATTTGTGCTTTGGGGAAGGAAGAGTAAAATTCTCCTACTAGTTTGTCTCAGGATTGGGATGAGTTCCTACAGTAAGCAAAGATATTTTTCACAAGTGACTTATGCAATATACCTTATATTTGGAGAGTGCTTTCAAAGTGTCCTATATATTCATTATCTCATTTGATCCTTACACAACAGCCAGTGAGATAATCAGAGAAGCTATTTTCATAACCACCATTTTACAGATGAGAAAACTGAGGCTCAGCGTCATTAAATAAACTTGTCCAAAGTCACCCAGCTAATGAGCTACAGAAGCAGAATACATCAAGTGTCATGTGTTACTAAACCCTATAAATTATCTCATCTCACATTTAGCTTAATACTTCTGGTGATATCATTGCTAAAATCACACACTTAAATAAAAGAGTGATTCCTCCTCAGGGCTGCAGACAGGACACTTGAGAACATTTAATGATTTCCATGTTCAGCTCCCTTCTCCTTTTTCGAGAGAACATGAAATAGACTTTCCAGGGTCATCAAAAAGAGAACAGCTTCCATGTGGCTACTTCTACCAAACACGGGACTCATACCGGCTGATTTGCCGAGACGCTGCCCACTTCCTGAGTGAGGGGAATCTCTAGGTCTCAGAAGAGCCATCTCCCTTGCTTCAGGAATGTGTCCCTTCTCCCCTGGTTGTGGATACTGTGCTGAGGATTAGTTCCACTAAAGAAGGAATGAAAAGGCAATTCATTCCGATGAGTTACGTATGGGAAAGGCATTGGGCCCTGGAGGTCAAATCTGCCAGCTTTTATTTTCTCTATTAAATGTTTATTTTTCTCTTCCAACTGCTAGAACAATTGCAGTGAATGACCACCTGTGATTTAAGATTTTTCATACTTAGTCTGCCTACTTATATTTATTTATTATTGGTATTCTTCCAAACAGGTCATTATTGCAATCATTGGCTTCCCTCTTCCTCTGCATACGATCTTTACCTCTGCTTGACTGGGATCCCATCCTCTGATGTTAGCTTCTTCAGTTTTTCTCCCTGCCACCTCAGGATTTCCTGGATTTTCTTCCCCAGTCAGTCCCACTTTCATGGGAAGAGGTGACCTCCTCCCTCCCAAGGCTAAATCAACCCCTTCTGCTGCTAGAAATCCCTCCCTTACCACCTTTTGAGAATTTCGCTCCGTCAATTACAAACATCTCCCCCTGACATTCCTATCCTACTGTGTACCTCAGCCTTTCTCTCTTTCCTGGAATACTTCCCTTTACCCACCAAGAGGTTTAAGTCTTTTCAGTTCCTCTAAGGCTGTTCCATTCTTCATGGCACACTCTCTTTGCTGGCTTCTATGACATTAGAGTCATAGAAAAAAATCCACTGCCTCCCGAAAAAATGGAAAAGAAATCCACATGGAACCTCTTCAGTGGCTACTGCTGTGTAACAAACCACCCCAAAGCTGCATGGCTTAAAACACAAAAATTTATGATATCTTAATTCTGTGGGTTGAGCTGGGCAGTTCTCCAGCTCACGGGGTATAACTGAGATCAACCAGGAGCTGCACTCAGTTGGGAGCATGGCTGGTGCTGGAATCTTAACCTCTGGGACCTGTCTGTGTTCTCTCGCACCATTCAGTAGTCCTGGAGCTTCTTGACAGCATGGCAGCTGGCTTCCAAGAGCACAAAACAGAAACTGCCTGCCTTTTGAAGGCTTAGGCCTGAAGCTAGCACAGTAGCGCTTCCCCTTCATTACACTACTGGTCAAAGCAACTCTCCAGGCCAACCCAGGTTCAGGACAGGGGAAATAGACTCCATCTCTTAATGAGAGGAACGGCAAGGACTTTGTGGTCCACTTTAATCCACCACAGACTTCCACATTTGCTCAGCTCAAATCACCACTGTTATCACAATAGCTATTTGGAATTATTCCCTAAAGTGTTAATAAATCTTGGTCAGATCACCTTACGTAACTCCTAGGGTTATTATTTCTCCAAAAAAACAAAACAGCTCAATTTCTGGCCTTAGGTTAATAGGAAAGTAATTTTATAGACACTTAAAATTCAAGAGCTGCTTTAAGAACTATTTAAAATTCAGCTAGAATTTATATAGGTCTGTTTTATAGATACAAAGATCAGGTAGCATATCTATAAAATCTGGAGAAAGTAGGTGAAGTGAATTTTAATCAACTTTTTTTTTTTCTTCGAAAAAAAAAAAAGCCAATATATTTCTGTTGATGACTAAAAAAATACACAATGTGAGAGTTGCAAGTTAAGTTTTATCTGGGGCCAAATGAGGACTATAGCCCGGGAGACAGCGTTTCAGATAGCTCTGAGAAACTGCTCCAAAGAGGTAGGGGGAAAGTCAATATATATGTGATTTTGGTGAAGGGGGAGTACATGCAATCAAGCACATATTTTTGCAGAAGGTTTCTGCTGGTCACAAGGAGCAGACGTCACCATGAAGGAATTTAGTGCTTTTCTAGATATGAGGAGATGAAAGAATTGCACTCATAAAATCAGCTCCTAAAAATATCTAACTATCTGAAGACCTGTTCTGCCAGTTTTTCCAGAGCACAGAGTGCCTCATTTCTGCTCTCCACCCTGAATTCCCTTCAGGGGGTGTTGAAGGTCAGCAGCTGCAGCATCACGTGACTTAACCTTGTAGAGGTAGATGGCAACTACCTATGGCAAGTGCCAATTTGTAGTTGACACTGTAAAGAAGATGAGTATTTTTCTGAAAGGCAAGGATAGTCATAAATCAGAGGTGTCAACTAGGTCTATTACTAAACAGTAGCAAAGAGACTGCTCTGGATGCCCTGTCCAGGTACTCAGCAGTGCCCTTACTGGCCACCTGGTGTCCCACTGGCTTCCTGGGAGGGCTGATCAAAGGTATGTGAGGCTGAAGATAAGAACTCCAGTCCACCAGTTCAGATATGCTGTTGGCTATAATCCAGCCTTCTCATGGGTCCTCAGATGTGTCTTACTCCTTCTTACCTCTGAGGTTTTACAGATACCATTCCTGTTTATCATTATGCCCCACTCTCTCTCCTTTGCACACTTTTCCTTTTGCCGTAGCTAAATCCTCTACATCCTTTAGGTGATGGGATTATATTTGTCATCCACAATGAAATTTTCTTTGAACCTTCCCAAAATTAGGTCAGATGCTCTTGGGGCCATTCCAACTTCTGTTGTATAAATAATTTTGCAGAGGCTGCCTTACCTCTTCTCTGGGGTCTTAACCCATTATTCAGGGGTACCCCTCAACAGTGTCTGTACACTAAGACCAGCTTCCCTGGCTCTGATCCATTAGTCCAGGAGCAGACACTAAACTTAAGATGGACCAAAGACATTCGCTTTTGAACTAAAAGACTCGGAGTTTTGATAACTAAGTTACATTAATGAAGCACATCAGAAGGAAGATCCATAAACTCTTGCCAAAGAGGTAGAGCTAATTTGTCTCTTGCACTAGTTTATCTCCTCCTTGCATTCTGTTAGACACCTCTATGACTTTCCCATGGATTCTATTCTTTCCTGAAACTATCCAGAATTGTCTATAACTCCCAACCAAAGACTTAAAATAATTTATACCAACTGGGATGAACTCAGGTATACATATATAATGAATGGTGTATTTGTTTTGTGTCCTTTTCAGTGCTAGAATGAAGGCTCTGTGAAGACAGGAGGATGCCTGCCTTGCTTGGTGCTGTATCTTGAACACCAAGTGAAGTAGCTGACACATGGTAAGTGGTCCATAAATATTTACTGAATGAATGAATAAATGGAAATATAAGACTGTTGCAGCTCTTTGGGAAGTGCCTGGGAAAGAATGAGACTTTACTATGGTTGGGCAGGAGGGTTAAGGGACCACGGTGGGTTTGGATTCCATGTTGGTGAGAAATGCTTTGAGTGGAGACTCTTGGTTTAATTGCTCAGGTTTTGGAAAACATCCTATATTACCTGATGGTAGAAAGAGTCAAGTACAAAGACCCTGTTTACCTTTGGATGCCAAGATTAGATGAAGGCTCTTTCTTACCATAGTCAAAAAAAATCTCTTTAAACTTGGGCAGTGCAGGAGAGGAGGACGGTAGCTCTGTGAAGCAGTGGACCCTGCAGGGCTTTGTGTCCCATCAGAGACTGACTGGTGAGAGGGCAGCCCTATAGCAGGAACAATGCCGGAAGTCTCTGGTGGTCAGGGTGTGGACAGAGCAGCCATGACATCCATTTGCAGCAGGGAGAGTGGCTGGGGGTGGATGGAAATGAGAGGCTAGAGGAGATCCCCTTTCTTGTCTATACCAATTCCCTGGAAATAGGGCAGGCAGGGTTGAAATTTCAGTATCCACATTGGTTTTAAAGCCACAAAACTCTGGGGTTGCTCACTACACCCCAAGCTCTTAGCATTTCCAGGCCGTTGTCACAAGGGTTACACTATCTGACCTACATGCTGAGGTATTCTAGTAAGAAGCAGGGTTCCTGCAGGACACAGATTTTTAATTCATCACAGAGGTGGGTCTCTCTGCAATTTTACATTTTTTGGAGGACATGAACCTGCCAGGTCTGATGTGTAAAAACTGAGGTCAAAAAACGGGAGCTTTGTATCTCTGTGCTTTAGCTATCGACTTTCTAATTGCCCTGAAAGATGAAATAACTTTGTGTCAGAATATGTCTTGATAACAGCCAAATTCTGGATGCAAAACTATCTCTGAACTTTGGAATGATATCCAACTAAGAGTCAAAGACGAAAGCCTGATTTCCCAGCAGTCACAATACAGTAACCTTCAAACTCCATGACTCACCTCATTCTTCCTGGGGAAGTTTCCAGCTCTACCACTTTAAGCTTGTCCAATCCTGCCAGGAAAATACTCTGCCAATGTACAGGTGTCTATGTAGAGGTGAGACATTTTGTTCAACTGCTATTGGTCCAAGACCACCACATCTTAGTAACAATTGTCTTAGTAACAATTGTATGCAAAACATTTCTTAATATGTGGTGAGGGCCCATAGCTTTAATTTTTTTGTTTAACAGTTCTTAAAAGGCTTTGCTCTAATTAGCTAAGAAGGAATGATATAGCCCAGTGGTGAAGCTCCTATAGTCTATAGCCAGACAATATCAGTTCAACCTCCATTCTGTTCAGTAGGGTGTGGCCAGTTCCTTATCCTCCCTAAGCCTCATTTTTCTCCTCTGTGAAATGGAGATAATAATAGGACATCCCTCAAAGAATGAATATGAGAATTAACTAGCACAGAGTAAGCACTCAGCAAATGTTATTATTATAGCTATCTTTAACCCTCATAATATAAAATAAAATTATTTTATAAATTCAGATTTCTTAGTGTGGCAGTTTTAAAAATTGTTATAAATTCTTTGACACTGCTCCCATTGAACTGGTGTCTAGGTCTCCTCCACTTGAATCTGATCAGGCTTGTGACTGCTTTGACTCTAGAATACGTTGGAAGTGACCCTATGTGGCTTCCAAAGCTAGGTCATGAAAGAACAGGCAGCTTCTGCATTGTTGGCTGGAACAACAGTTCCAGTACAGTCTGACTACACAGTCTGTACAGTCTGACTACCCCAAGACTTCCATGCTGGAGAGGCCACGTCAACACTGTGGCTGACGGTCCCATCAGAGTCCAGCGTCCCTGCCTAGGGGCCAAGCATTTTGAAAGCAGATCCTCCAGCTCCAACTGTTCCAGCCCTCAACCGCCTGAGTCACCTCTAGCTGCTGGAGTCCTCCCAGCTGAGTTCCCAGACCTCATGGCATGCAGACAAGTCATTCTCTCTGTCCCTGTCCAAATTTCTGACTCCATGAACATAATAATTCTGACTCGTGAACATAATAAAATGGCTATTATTTTATGCCACTAAAATTTGAGGTGGTTTGTTATATAGCAACAAGTATATGGAACATTCAGAAAATAATGGATCTGGGGGGAAACAATGGAGTAAAAGGGAAAATTAACCATATCAAAATCATCAGATCCAACCTTGATCTGTGTGCATAATTTTCAAATATCTATCAGTTTTTAATGATGGCAAAGTTTACTTTCTTCTTTCTAAGCTAAAAGTCTGTGTTAATCTGAAGGGCCTGCAGCAAACAGAATGACATACAAACTCCACACACTGCAGAGCCCCAAGGGGAAGCTCATGAGCCCATGTAAACATGGACTTCTCTTACTTCTGTTCTTGAGAGAACTGAGGGAAAATGAAAGCTGAAAAAAAAAGCCCTTGGTTTAAATGGACTCCGATTGCATTCCAACCTATCAGATCAATAATGCAGAGATTCCTAAAATCAATGTGCTAAGGCAGTTTTACCAAATGCATTTGCCTATTGATTAATACTCTGACTTTTAAATATAAACATGCATAATTCTTTGTTGTGATCAGAATTACAGTATGCAAAAGCCAGAAGGATACCCAATCTAATGGGTATTCATTAGATTATCATCCTAATTTTATAAATGAGAAAACTGAGTCTCAAGAAAGCAAGAAAACTCACCATGATAAAAGAAATGACAGTACCTTTTGCTGAGCACAAAGAATACCCCAGTGTCCGGGCTTTTCTTCTGATGCAAAATAGATGTAAGAATGGCGAGTATATCCCCTAAAGGTCTACCCATGGATCAGATCAGATCACAGGAAAGCTACATTTTGAATCTTTTTTTTTTTTTTTTTTGGCTGTACGCGGGCCTCTCACCGCTGTGGCCCCTCCCGCCGCGGAGCACAGGCTCCGGACGCGCATGCCCAGCGGCCACGGCCCATGGGCCCAGTCGCTCCGCGGCATGTGGGATCCCCCCGGACCGGGGCACGAACCCGCGTCTCCTGCATCGGCAGGCGGACCCCCTACCACTCCGCCACGGGGAAGCCCTGAATCTATTTTTCTGCCGCCTTACAGACACCTTCCCCCATCTAAAA